>JAJJMC010014687.1:14393946-14414954 GCA_023531435.1 Papaver californicum | reverse complement strand
AGCCAATTTTTCCACAAATCTTTATTCTTCTAATGTACCTACAAAAGTATAGAAACACGTAATAGACACAAAATCGAATACTAATTCACTAGAAATTAAGGTGCAATTTAGACACAAAAATGTGTCTATCAAAGGTTTAAATTCACCAAGTCCTAGGTGGAGGTACACATGGTACAGAAGTAAGTTCACACTGGCTCCTAAGTCAAGTAACGCATTCTTTACACGATCATTACCTATTGTGCAAGAAATGGTAGGGGAATCTGGGTCTTTGTACTTAGGAGTAGTGTGGTTCTGGATGATCGAACTTACATGACTAGCTAAGAAGTCTTTCTTTTGTACACTAAGCTTTCGCTTTCGCGTACAAAGATCCTTAAGGAACTTGGCATAAGTAGGAATCTTCCTAATTGCTTCTAATAAAGGAATATTGATGTTGACTTGCTTTAAAATTTCCAATATATCATTAAGATTTGATTCCTTCTTTGTTGATACTAGCAGTTGTGGGAACGGGGCTTTGGGCACAAAATCGGGCTTAGCAGGAACCGCAATGGACTCTTTAGAGACTTTATCAGTCTCTTCAGCTTCTGGTTCATAAGGGTGAACTACAACATGTTCACTATCAGGCATGATTACCTTGTTGTCTACCACCTTACCGTTCCTAAGGGTTCTAATTGCATTCACATGATTTGATGATTTCTCACTAGAAAATTCATGAACTCTGCTAGGGTTTGGTTGTGTCTGACTAGGAAACTTACCTTTTTATCTCTCTTTCAAAGACTTATTTATTTGACTAACCTGGATTTGTAAATTGGAAATAGCCTTAGTGTCAGCATGTATAATCTTATCATTAGATTGTAAAGTTTGGTCAATCGATTGCTGAAATTTTATAGTGTTATGAGCTAACATGGTGAAGGACTCTTCTAAACTCATCTTCTTATCTTAAAGGTTCTAAAACTGTGCTGCTCCTGAGGGATTCTTAATATAACCAAAACCTGGGGGAACCTGAGAATTACTAAACTGACCTTGATTTTGGCCCTAGGGCCATGACAAGTTAGGATGGTTTCTCCAACCAGGGTTATAGGTTTCTGAATATGGGTCAAACCTTTGACGATTATCAAATCTAGTGTTATTGTAAAAAGCATGGGCTTTCTGTTCTTCGGTATATCCCTCCCAAACCGACTTGGGCTCTATTCCACAACTAGATTGATTTAACTATAAAGCTATCCTTTTTTCTATTACTGCAATTTTGGTATCTGATTCAAAAGTTCCATCTACCCTATTGACACTACCTCGGTTCAGTAAATTTTTTCTATGGGGTTCTCTACTACATTCCCATTGCTTGGTTTTTTCAGCGATTTGATTCAAAAATGTCATCACTTCATCAACATTTTTCCTATCAAACCCACCTGTACACAACGACTCGACCGTGGTCATCGTTGGATAATCTATCCCTTCATAGAGAATCTGGACTAGTCTAACCTTTTCTAAATCGTGATAAGGACATTGTATCAATAAATCATTGAACCTCTCCAAATACATGTACAAAGATTCTCCCTCTTGTTGCACGAATGTGGAAATCTCTTGCCTAATAGATGATGTTTTGTGCCTAGGAAAAATTTCAAGAGAAAGGCAGATGTAAGATTTTCATATGTTTCAATGGACTCAGATGACAAACTATATAACCATGATTTGGCCTTGTATCTCAGGGAAAAGGGGAATAACCTAAGTTTCAAAGCTTCATCAGTAAGGTTGTGAACTCTTCGTGTACTACAGATTTCCTCAAATTCCCTAATGTGAAAGTAGGGGTTTTAATTTTCTTTTTCTTAGAAGATTGGGAGCATCTGTATGTTCCCAGGTTTCAGCTCATAGTTTGCTTCAGTTGTAGCTAACTTGATACAAGATAGACGACTAGTCCTGGTGAGATTCAACAAAGCTTTTAACATCGTCATTTCTGGAACTATCACAGGACTAGGAATAAATTCCCCACACAAAGTCAAACTTTCAAAATTCAAAATTTTAAAAACAGGGCTCTCAAAGGAAGAGTCCTCGAGATCCTCGTTTTCAGAAAAAGAACTTCTACTCTCGTTACTAATCAAACGACCAATGGTCTCAAGCGGTCTTGGCATACACTAAAAAGACTAAAAATAAAATCCTAATTGGAAATGGAATTCTAAACAAACACAATCAAGGCTGACTCAACCAAATCAATCTTATTGAATCTAGCAAACAAAAAGCATGATGGCTCCACTTAGATTATTTATAGACCAAATTTTATTTTCCCAAAAGGTAACTTGTTACAGTTTTAGAAAATCTCTTAGAACGATCCGAATTAGATTAAGTCGAATAAAACAAGATATCTCTAAGGAGCTTTGATAACCCTGCCTCTTTGGCAACGTTTCCTTGGGTTACAAGGCGGATCAAATCTACTTAAAATAATCTTCCTGAACTTTGAGTTAGGCTAACAGAGTAACCAATACAGTCCTTTTGAAATACTTACTTATAAGCTCATTACCATATCGGTCTCTTTCTAGTCAAAATTGTAAGATTAGGTTCGCGTTTGGTAACATTTTCTTAAGGAGGAAAAGAAGGATACAATGATGAAATCCGAACCCTTATCTTGTATGGCCAGTTTTTTCCCTTTACTAGAAATTAAAGTCCGTATTCAGTTCCTCAACATATATGCATACGGAGGAATACAATAAACCCATTTGCAGGAGATTCATGGGTTGATCGAGTTTTACCTCCCGTTCCAGACGGGCGATGAACCGTTGAAGTCGACTCGGGCCACGGACTCATGTAGTGTACGAACCCAAAGTATCCAAAAATAAAAGAAAATTACATAAACAATAAAAGATTTCCTAATACAGTTTTTCTAAAAAGAATAATAATTAAAAACCCTAAAAACTAAATTAAAAGAAAATAAAATTCCTTGTCTTCTTTTTCGTTCTTTTTGCTTTAACTTTTACTCCAAGTCTTTTAATCACCAAAATCTTTGGCCCAGTTTTTTTCATTTTCGTTCCAAAACCTATAGCAAAAGAGACATACCCAAAAACATAAAATAGAACAAAATAAATAAAAATCTAAAAATAAAACTAAACCTAAAAACAAAAATAAATCTAAAACTCTAACCTAAAAAAAGGTCCCCGGCAGCGGCGCCAAAAACTTGGTCATTTCATAAAAGTGATAAAAATAGTTCGTTCGTTAGGACTTGTGAAGATTTAATTTAGACTTAATTTAAAAACTAAAATAGAAAACTCAATTAAAAGTTGATTCAAAAATATAAAGAAAATTGAGACTAAGGATTCCACCATTAACCAATGTTTAAGTGATTCCATTAAGAACAATAATTATACAACTCACACTTTCAATTTGATTCTAAAATATTGCCAAAAGTAGATTTTCAAAATAATAGGTGTAAATCACAAGCATGGAACATCAAGAGCTCTAGACTAAGCATGAACCATCAAACGAAATCACATCTAGTTAATAAAAATCATTTAATTAATTTTAAATCAATGCAAAAATCATAAAAAGAATTGTAAAAATTAATTAAAAAGAAATACACCATCAAGAGCTCTAGACTAAGCGTGTTCTGTGTTGCTGAAAAGGTAAAGAAAGACAATATATGTAACAACTTATCTTTGTTGCAGTAAAGCAAAGAAGAATACGCCACGGATTCAGCGACTCTTCTCAGCTGTGGTCTGTTCTTCTTCTCCTTCTTCTTCACATGAATTTTGTTTTTCTTCTGAATTTTTCCGGCTCCCCCTCTCTGCATTTTTCTTCATTCCTTTTGGTTTATATAGGATCAGCAAACCCTAACTACCTTTCCTTAACTAATAAGGAACCAAATAATAATCCAAAACAAACTCTAAATCTTGATTATCCGAAACAGAGAATGAAACATTTTTTTGGCCATAATTCGATTTTTTTCAGCTTGTTTCAGGACTTTAAAACTCGCATATTTTGACGTGTTGATAAACACATTTTTGTGTCTAAATTGTGCTCGATTATCTAGTTTGATAGTGTTCGATTTTGTACTATTTATGGGTTTTTATGTCTTTGTAGGTATTTTCGAGAAATAAATATTTGTGGAAAAATCGGCTCAAAAAGTGATAAAGGTACCCAGGAAATTACTAAAGGCACCCACCAACTGGGTTGGGGCACCCCCTTCTTAATTTAAAATTCAAAAATTGGCGGGAAAGTCATTTACGTAAGAAAGTTTACTGTAAAAGTTTTGAACCGAGTTTTAAAGGATTGTGTGGTGATTTCTAGTTACCAAAAGGAAGAAACAATAAAAAAAAAGTAAAAACACACCATTCAAGAAGTTATTCTCGGTTTCGAATTATCACGTAATTGGAATTTGATTTGGACTCTTCTTTGAGTCCTTATCGGTTAAGAAAGGTTCCCAGGGTTAGCTAATCCTATAAATAACAAAGAATATCAAGAAACAAGCAATCCAGAGACCATCGAACAGCTTTTAGGAAGAAAAGAAAAATCTGCTGGTGAAGAACACACGAAGAACATAAGGCTCCAGAGAACTGTCATTTTTTTCGTTGGTTATTCCTTTAAATTTCTGCAGCGGACATAGTCCGTACTTTATTTCTGTTCTCTTCAGCCATATAGAGAACACACTCTGTAACGCTTATAAGCGTATCATTTCTTTTGTGTTACCTTTATTTCATCATTGTAAACACTTTTTGAGCTTTGAAAAACTATTTTGAGAGTGTTTCTAACATGATGAGCTAATCACCATCACTGGGGCGACGGAGGAAGCCATTCAATAATAAAGTGGTAATTCTTATTTTATTATTTTTGTGCAATTCTTTTACTATTATTTGCTTTGAATTAAATTTGGAAAAAAATGGTTTTTATCAATTAGCTGTGTTTTCTTCTGATGGATCATGCTGAGTTTAGGGCTTTTCATGTGTCATGCTTTCGACTTATAACTATTATTTTGAAAACCTAACTTTGGCAATATTTTGAATAAACTGAATATATGAGTTGTGAGATTTTTGTCACTTGAAAAATTGGTTAATGGTGGAATCCTTACTCTCAGTCCTTCCCATAATTTGAAATCAATTTTACTTTAATCTGTTTTATTTTTAGTTATTAAAAATTAGGTTTAAATATCGAATCTTTACAAGTCTGAGTATCGAACCTTTTACCACTATTTAAAAATCACATCACGTGTGATGATATATTTGATTACTCCTTCTATTTGGGATAACGAAACAAGGTTTTAATCCCATAAAACTCGTTAACTAAATCCAATAGAACTCTCTCACGGGTAAACGAAATATCCCCGCCTATTTAGGATTTTCAAATTGAAAGGGGGTTGCCCCATCCATGGTTGGGGTGCCTTTGGCAGTTGCTTCTGGGTGCCTTTAATAATTTTTTCGGGTGCCTTTATCACTTTGTTGAGCCAACTTTTTCATAATTATTTATTTTCTAAATATACCTTCAACCACATAAAATAACAGAATAAGTATAAAATCGAGCACTAATAATACAAAGAATTAGGAACAAATTAGACACAAAAATGTGTTTATCATATTGTTGTACCACGTGCCATAGACTGCCAAACCAATACCCTAGTGAATATTCCCCCATTTGTGACATCTTTGATGTCTCGTGTAATTTTTGTAGCATTAAACACTACTAATATGAAGTCGAGTAAGACTTGCTTAGTTAGTTTTTTTACTAACGGCTTGTCATTCTTGACTAGCTTGATGAGTCTAGCAAGACCTATTATAAAAATATAGAACTTAAAATAAAATACGTTCTTTATTTTATTTTATTGGATTCATGAGGAACAATGTGAGTTCATATAGGTCAATTAGCACTGATGCTCTGAGTATGGAAAAATAGATGTGGCATGTTGAGTGCAAGCATATACGTAGCATGCTGAGCACAAGAATATGTGTGTGAGACCATGTTCAAAAAATTTACATGTGACGCCTAGTTCGAAAATATTCATGTGACGCCAAGTATGGCCTTGATGGATAAGGTGAGAGGTCATGTATAACTTAGATGGACAAGGCATAAGAGGTAAGGCTTGGACAGACAAGGCATATGTAGCTTGACTTGGACGGATAAGGCATAGGCATCTTGGAGGGTCAAGGAAGGAAGCATGACTTGGACGGACAAGGCATAGGCACCTTGGATGGACAAGTAAGGACTTGGACGGACAAGGGAGGACTTGGAAGGACAAGTGGGGATGGGAGGCTACTTGGACGCACAAGCAAAAGGGAGAACTTGGATGAACGAGTAGAGAGGAGGCTTGTTGTGGCCGGCCAAGTGAGCCATTTGCAACGCTTTTAAACGTTGCAAATTCATTTTTGAGTCGTTCCCTTTGCTAAACTAGAGTTGAAAGCTTTATTGGTTGTTTGAGATACTTATAAGTGTTGCAAACTCAAATCATAAATCATTTGGTTTATCCCTGATGTTACCATAATAACCTTTAATATCAATTGATGACAAATATCACTTGTAGGTACCTAAAAGAGGGTGAAGGTATATAAATGAGTTTTAAGGCTTTTAGTTGAGTTGTAGAAGGTTGAACACGAACAATATTTACCTAAACCAAGACAATGGCCGTTCGATGATTGCTTCACTAACAGGGATGGATGAATCAGAGTTGGTCATAGGGAGGGAAGTAGAAGAAGGAGAAAAATCAGAGTAACTCTTAGTTGCAGAAGAATGCTTTGACAGATATGAAGTTTGTAGCTAACTTTCTTTTTAATGTTTTAAAATGACCGATTGTTAGTCTATTTATAGCTGCAAAACCATGATATCAAGTTAGTGAGTTAAGGATGAAAGATGAGATAAGCATTTCATCTGTGGTAGCAGGAGTAACTAAAGATAGATTGATGAGTTTATTATATCCTCTTATTCCCGTTGTTTAAGGGTAAAAAAAATACTGTGAAAAGTAAGGGTTAGATTGAAGTTTGTGTGAGAATAAGAGATCAAAATTGTACAACACTTTCCTAAACCAAAAAATGGTCGTTCAATTCTTGCTTCAGTCACAAAGGAAAATAAGGGTTGATCTTAGAAAGGGAAGCATAGAAAGTTTGAGATCATAGTGTGTTGTACTTTCTAGTGTGTTGTGTATGTACTACTGTATGTGGAGGATTCTATGTGTGAGACTAAGAGAAGTCTTATGTGAAATCAGGTTTTTAGACTTGTTCAGAATCTTTATATGATTTGTGAACATGTTGAGTAACTTATTTATGTTAATTGTTGTACACATCGATATCGTACGAAATGGAAGTTAAGAAGTAGTGGGATGGAGACTACGGAGAACGTAATGAAGTCGTGTTGGCATCATCAGGGAACACTGATAGTTAAGCACTACTTCCTTTACTTTCTCAACCATCCACACAATCTAGTTACTATCCCTTTGTAGGTGTATTGCTACACCGTATATAAGTAGACCGCCAGACCAAAACCCTAGTGAATATTCCCCCATGTGACATATTTGATATCTCGTATAATATTATTAATATAGTTAATTATTGCTACTGTTAAGTCTATATTGAGTCATAAACATGCTTACTTGGTCAAACAGTTGACCTATGACTTAGTATGTCTATGACTAGCTAAACTTATGAGCATCTGTTTGTAATACTAGTGAAACTTTGCAAAAACTAGGTAAACTAAATAAATTACATATTTATTTAGAAGTCTCTCATAAGTGCAGATGAGCAGTGAGTTCCTATGAATTGATGGCATCAATCTGCATTAATGCGCCTCTGTAAGTCGATGATGCCAGATGTTGGCATTGAGTAAGTCGGATACTCATAGCCATTACTATATGAGTGATAATATTAAGATGAAATCTAGACACACCATTTTGAGATGGTGGAGTCACCGGAAAAATGAGGCAAGCTAGTGTAATTATTTTATTATAAAAATAATGTAAACTCAAAGCATATTGGAAATATGGGTTCATACCATTGTTACGTTGACGATGCAAGCTCGTGGCACCATCATGTAGGCTACGCAATTTAGTACCATGAATGTGTTGATGATGCAAGCCAGTGGCATCTGATAAGTGACTAATTTACATGTTTTTAGTGTCAATTCCATACTTATTTTGGTTAGATTTTTTGTATATTACCTTATGTTACTCTTGTTTACTATATTATTTATTTTAGGTGAATCATTCCAAAAAGAGTAAAATAACTAGAAAATTGCTAAGAAGTGATGTGCTCTAAGTATCTAAGTGTCTTAAGACAAGATAAGTGGAAGAAATACGACGAAAAGGAGTAAAGAATGTCGAAAATATAAGTACAACCAAATATAAGGATATGAGCCTAAAAAGAATAAGTTATAGTATGGATCGTACATGGACAGTAGTTGGAGTCGTTGGCTCTCCTAGGGTTCCCTCCTCTGGGATCCCTGGGGAAGAGGTGTACCTTGCGAACATCTTGATGCACTAGCTTGGATCATTTCCGTGGCTTACTTCTTCACATCCACCGTGCAATGCATACAATTATTGATAAACAGAAGAATCATGGTATCCACTTCCGTGTACTAGAGAAAGCATTACGTATGTCTGGTGGAGATCATATTCACTCTGGTATCGTAGTAGATAAACTGGAAGGGGAAAGGAAAAAGCATATTATGAATATAATGAAGATACAAATTCAATGCAAAAAGAATGAGGTCATTCTGAGATCGTACGAAGAAGTTATGGACAAAACAGTGAGACGCAAAAAGATGGAAAATAACCATGGCAACCCTAAAAATATATAACTGTGACGACTTTGGGCAGAATATGGTCGATTTTGGTCCCTAAAGTCGTCAAGGTATTAGAAAATAACCATAACGATTCTTGGAACTTTTAAGACATAGAATTTGGGTCGTTTTTGGTGTTTAGAGTTGTTAACACTAGTGGAGAATAGAAGAAAAAATACTGATAGAATAGGAGTTAAAATATTAAGAAAGAGTTCATTCCACGAGATGTATGGGGCGTTATTCGTTTCGATATCTTATGTAAAAGAGGGGAATTTTCAGATTCAATGAAAGTGTTAAACTAATTAAGAAAACAAGGAAATCGTAGTAAAGAATCGATAAGTTGAGAAAATTAGTGAAGGATTTCGTTTTTATTTACAAACACATGTTCTTATATTAACAATTAGAACTGAACTTTAATATCGTATTATTAACAATCCTAGAATATCTTGATCTCAAGAATATCCCGTTAATTTTGAAAATCAGTACACTTACATAAAACGACACAAGTACGAATTCTACTTAAGGAATAACCTAAAGTGTAGAAGCACAATTAGGTTTAACCCTCGAAGAATATTAAGAATGGTTAAATAGGTTAATAAATGTAATTGACATATCCGAGTAGACAATTTAACAAAGGTCATGATTCACATGCAATTACAAGAATGCATCACTACAAGCAATAACCACACCATGCTACTTGTATTTGAGTATCACTTTTGCGAATAATAAACCCTAAATTAGCTAAAGATATGAATGTGAGTTCAAATCAATTTGCAACTTAACTAGAGAAACAATCAATCATACTTGCGATATTTATAGTGAATCATGAACAATAATATCGAGACAAAACTAATATATTAATTCAAAAATCATATTTGAGAAATCCAACTATTCCCCTAACCAATAATAAACAAATTAACTACTCATAATTTAAATTTCACAAAATAATTCAATTTAAGAAGAAAATCAGATTTATTTAAACCCCAGATGCGTAAAAACCAATGGCCGCCTCTTCTCTTCAACTTGTATCCTCAACCCTTGTGCGCGAGAAAAATCTACCCCGTCGAAAATCAGATTGTATAAGAATTATAGAGCCTCTCTTGTTATTGAAGTTTACTTTTTATAGCCCTTGTTACTTATAGAAACCCATTTTGGAGTAGAATTTAGATTCAAATTTCATCCTTCTAAATCAAGTCTAGACCATACCTATTTCTTGGCCCATTTTTTATCTTCTTGCGTATCGACCCAATAACTCACGACCACAAGCTCTCTTAGATATTTCATCAAAACAACAACAACAATCTCATTGTCTTCATTATCTCAGCCAACTATCAAAACCCATTTCAGCTCATCGGTTCTATTTGTTTTAAACATAATTCAATATATACTCATTTTCAATCTTCAGCAGCGCCTTCACTTCTTAAATTCTCTCGTTGTTTTCCATCATCTTCTTCTAACTCTGATTCATTCTATGCTCTGACCCATCTTTTTTCCCTTCACTAATTTTTTCATATGTACAGCGCCCATTCTACCCTAGCCCTAACACTCACCTGAGCTTTCCTTGGTGACCCACATCTGTGCCAGCTGGAACTGGTGCTCGATAGAAGAGAAGAAGAAGCTGGTCTTCTGTTGGGAAAGAGGGGTACTCTACCTAGAATATTAGTTTAATAACATATAAGGGTTTAGGTACCCCACATTAGATACGGGTTGTTCTAAATGTAAAATAACATTGCTTCCCAGAGTCAAAAGGTTGTTTATGTATAACACTCTTTCTTCGACTTCAGCTGGTTGCTCCCTAACCTTGGTTAGGCTTTCATTAGTGCTTGTGCGTGAAATGATCTTTTTTCCCTTTTTGCTTAAATTAGTTAATTTACCTAGTTATATTGGGGCCTACGAGAACTAATTTTGGCCCTACCACTAAAAGACAAAATAGGTTCATTATCAAGTAAATGTTAAAACCCCTTATCCAACTATTTATGTCAATGCCTAATTTACCCCATGATTAATTAGTAGTTGTTTAATCATGTTAGTAGTGAGATCAACCAGTGTTAAGTAATCATCATAACTTACAAAAATCTCAGAAATTTTGGTAATTTTTTTTAAATTTAATCAACCAGAATCGGTGGATACGATGGACATTGTATGCCGATTCTGAGTAGGTGTTCTTCATTCTAGAAGAATACCAGAATCGGTGGATATGACCATTAACAAAATCACTACTCATAGAATCGGCCGATGTGGGTATTATTATAAAACGATTCCAGGAAAATTTCGTAAAAAAAAAATTTCATCCATAGTTTAAGATATTAGCGCATTTCATTACATGGTTTAGGATATTAGCTCATTGCATTATATAATTTAAATATTCTTGAAGCTCAAACATTAATACAACGTTAATGAAACTCCGAGCACGTTGGTTCAACACGGCGTATTCCTTCTCGTGCATGAATATTCTTTCCCCGTTTCGAATTATCCTCCTTTCTTCTTCCCTCCTGGCACTGCATCTTTATCTCCTTGTTGTTCTTGTGGTGGTTCTTGTGGTTGTCGTGGTGGTCCTCCACCTTCTCGTTCTTCTCCGTCACTGCTCTCGCTATCTTCCTTATCACTTTCCTCTTTAGTGGAGCTCTATCATATTATGTATCAAAGGAAGAATAAAATTCTTCTCTTTAGTGCTCCTCTTAAGTTGCTTCATTGGCGGAGACCTCTTTAGCTTTGCTCGCCGAACCCCTACGGTGTCTAGCCGTCAATTTTTTACCGTCCTTTCGACGAGGTTCCAATCTCAAAGTAGAAGCAAGACCATGTTTTTTCTTAGGTTTCTTTTCCCCTTACTTAGCCTTTCCCGTGTCCCTAAAGAGTACGACATCATACGATAATCAACAATCGAATTCAAGGAGATTTAGGAATTCCAAGAATGGAATTGTCCATCACGATACACACTAACCAACGATTCCTAACATTATGATTCCAGAACCGTTCTATGTTGGTTTTCGTATCAACGATTCTGGGCTAAAAAAACAACAAAAACACTGGAGTTTTCTTGATAAAGAATCGTTCGATCGGGATGTACACATCCAACGATTCTGAGAAATGTTGAGATTCTTCTAGACCAAGAATCGTTGGATGTTCATATCCATATCCAAAGATTCCAAGTCGATATTTCATGACTTTTAAGTCTCACTGGAATCGTTTGATGGGGGCATGAACATCAAATGATTCAAATTGGAATCATTCGTTGTTCACATGAACATCGAACGATTATGGTTTTCACAGAAAACCTAGAAGTCAAAATTATCAATTTTTGAGTGTTGGCATGTGACTGAAACCTAATTTATAGGTTGGGATGATAGAAAAGTACCTGATTCGATCCATTTGCTTTACCGAGCTAAGAGTTTCTTCGTCTTCCTCCTCCGTAACAGTCTTCTTCTTCGGTATATGTTTAATTGCTTTTGCGATTCCTAGATTGCTTCCGTTAGGTAGAGTTGCTCATTTAGAGTGATGCTTCAGTCGTCTTTCTATTTTCGTTATATAAAAAAATTGAATGACTAATCGTTTTTTGAATCGCCGATGTTTTGGTTTGGAAAGAAGAAGAATAGAGAAGAAGAAGAATCGTTTGATGAAGATGTGAAATAAAAAATAGGTTAGAGTAATTAGTATTAGTAACTGGGTTTACTTTTAGTTTGTAATTTTATGTTTTTATAGAGGGTAATTTAGTATTTTGAACACAAATTTAAACACCCTTTGTCTACTATTATGGGTCTATATAAAATTGGGTAGGGCCAAAATAATTCTCATAGGACCCGATGTTAATTTGCACAAATGTTAAATTACGAGTTATGTGCTTAGATATTTCGACATGATTATCTTAACTGATCCCTAGTACAATGTGGAATGTCTTATGACTCTCTTATATAATAGTCTTTGGAAGGGCTTTAAATGTGACCCTTGAAAAGTGGTCTCTGATATTAGTTCCAAATTTTCCAATCTCCCGTGGATTCTCATTGATGATCTTAACTTTGTCCTTGATCATTCGAAAAAAATCGGGGGCAACGATCCTTAATCCTTTGAAGTTTCATCAATAATTGTTATGATTGAGTCATGTAGGCTTGTCTAATGGGTACTGTGGGGGATAATATGATTACTTGATCTAATCACCGCTTTGATGGGGGATTAATTGAACAACGTCTGGATATGGATTTTATTAATACAAAATATAATTTTTTATTTTATTTTATTGGCTCTACTCTCACTCATCTTGCTCCCATAGGCTCAAATCTCAATCCTCTCCTTCTTTAACATGGGGGTAGTCAAATGAGATTTCTATAAACTTTTATAGATTTTTTATTTGAGTGACTCCCAGAGATTCTCTAAAAATCTAGAGATTTCTAGTGATTCGATGAGAGTATTTTAGAGAGTTTTTGTGACTTGTAGAGACAAAAAAATAAGATTTGTGAAGTCTCTGTTATTTGTAGAGACAAAAAAATATATAAAATCCAATTAAAAATTCAAAACATCTACCTTTTTTTTTTTTATTATGCACGTTGTTGATACCTGAAATATGACTACCCAGGGATAAGGAGAGTCATTTCTACTAGATGGGCCTGAGTTCATCACTATCTTAGGAGCTTAAAAGTTAATCCCAAATACTTAGGAATGTTCCCATGGAAATATGAGGACATGAGAGGATATCCAAAGATAAGCTAAGGGTGAGAATTAGTAGATGGCACTTTAGCAATAATAAGGGGTTAAAGGGAGATATATGTCAGGAGGTGATCAAGAAGGAAAGTTTATAAAAGGAAAATGGATAGTAGAAAGAAGGGATCCTCTTTTTTCCCTCTACCCATAGAAGGAAAGGTGTAGTCCTTTCTATGGCTAGGATTGGTCTCCCCTTACCTATTTACCATAAAACATTTTGGCGACCACAGTGGGAGGCTCGTCTCTAGTCCAGCAAAATGCACTCAGGGAAAGACATTTCAGTTATACCACACAACCAGACAACTAACGACGAAGTAATAATAGAAGACGCAAGTGGTGACGACGAGCCATCAAGACAAGCCATCGCCAACACGCCAATCGTACAAACAGCTCACTCATAAAAGGTAGAGACGCTGGTCAACAAGAATAAAAAGCAACCAAAGAAGGATCCTCAACAGAAGCAAACTTTATAGGATATGCAAACTGAGATGGAAGGACACAATCGGCGTCAACGGGAGCTTCGAAAGATTATGAGACACGAGGAAAATTCCAGATAGAGAGGGATCCTCCCGAAGAGCATCACAGGAGGCGATCGCCAAGTACCTGGAAGAGCATTACAGAGTAGTCAAGCACGATAACTATGATTCCATGAACACCCCATACTCGGTCGAGGTAGCCAAGTATCAGTACTTGGAAGAGTATAGTCTCCCAAGTTCAAAACCTACGATGTGCGCGGAAACACTCGAGAACACCTTAGTCGATTCTTATCAACAATGAATGTGTAAGCATCCTACGAAAGTTGTGCCTAAGAGAATTCCCTAAGACTTTACCAGACACTGCCTTCACCTGGTATGATAACCTGGAGCCCAGAAACATATAGTAATAGTCAGCAATGAGTACCCCGTTCTTATGAAAGTTTTATTCATCAAAGAAGAAGGTCACGATCATTGATCTCATTAGATGTAATCAAAGAATGGGGAAGGAAATCGGAAAATTCATCACGCGATTTTGGAACCTCTCTCTCGAGTGTCATGAAGACAACAAGGAAGAAACTCTAGTGGAAATCTGGGTGCACGGAATGACACCTATGTTCAAGTGGAATCTTGCCAACTTCAAGTTCCAGACGTTCGTAGAATTAGAGGAAGCGGCATCCAGAATAACAGATTTAACGGACGTTCTGAGCCTTGGTAATATAGATCACACGTGGCGATATTTGGTCAATACTACGTCAGTACTAGCATTCAACAATCGCGTTATAATCAACCCCGACGCAAGAAGGCCTCACGCGTTTCATCCATACAATGCAGGGCGAGGTAACGGAGGGCCTAGAATGGATCTAAATCGATTACTTCCCATACCGTGTAACCGAGAACAGATCATCGGCCTGCTCGAACAATGGTTGGCGAATCAGGAAGTGACACTACCACCTTTGGTTGTGGATATAAATAAGGTTGACAAAAACAATGCTAGATACTGCAATTACCATTGACGAGTGGATCACCCGACTCAGGAGTGTTTCTCTCTTGGCAGTATCTTTCATCGAAAGAGGAAAGCGGAAGAGATTGAGATAGGAAGCCAAGTAATCAACGAAAATATGTTTCCCCAACACCAGGTTATGATGCTATCATACAATCCACTGGAGGACATCTAGAGACCCTGGGAACCGCTAGGAGAAGAGGGTACGAAATAGAGGAAGAGATCTCGGGCTTTGAAAACATTAAAGGCATAGCTAGCAAGTTTGCCAAAACGATCCTGGCTCAACAATTTTTTGACTCGCTAGGTGTCAGCGAGAACCAGACTCAAGAAGCGGCAAAAGCCATCGCAACAATAACGTCTGCAGACCATATAGCCTGACACCTAAGGGGGCGATTACCTTCACATACGAAGATATATGTTACCCTGGAGAACACCTCCGCCCGCTTTACCTTACGGCAACCATTAACAAGCAATATTTAAAAAGAGCACTTATCGACGGAGGTGCGTCATTGAATCTGATATCGCTTCACACGCTGGAGATTTTTGGAGTACATCGATCGGCTATTCGGATGCACACAACCACAATAAAAGGGTTTAGAGAAAATACTCAAATCGTTATAGGAGTTGTCAGCCTAGTGATGAGGATTAGGCCAATAAAGGGTCTCACGCCATTTTATGTGTTAGAAGATGATACCACTTTTCATTTATTAGTAGGGCGAGGATGGTTGCTCCAACAAAAAGTTGTGGCGTAAACTTATCACTAGTGCGTAAAGACGAAAATATGAGGAAAACAATATCGGATCGCATCAACCAATAACCCCTTTGGGACAGAAGAATCATACATGGCGGATGCTGTATTCTGTGATATTCCAAAAGAAATGGAAGAAGTACCAGCGACCGTGCTTACCCCGCTACCTAAGTGGAAAGATGAATCGACCACCAATGAAAAATCTACAAAATCAGTATTCACCCCGTCACGGATGACGGTTAGCCCCCCTCAAAGAAACAAAAATTTCAAGGAAGTTCTCAGTTCTGAAGGTTTTCGAGGCCAGAAGAAGGACATGTATATCGTTTATATCAATCAGCTGAGGGGACTCCCGAGTATGAGCATGAGTGCATTCAAGCTTTTATTGATCAAGAAATGATGGAGTCACCCTCAAGACTGGCTAATAGGACCGAATCACTTTCAGACCCGACCGAAAGAGACACAATGAAAATAGAAGAGGAATGCGTCGTAGAAGACAGGACTACAAACAAAATGGAAGAGGTAAATATAGGAACAAAGGACGAACAACGACTCATCAAAATAAGTAAAAACTTGAATGAAAAGGAAAGAGACGCGCTGGTCGGACCGCTAATAGAGTACAAGGATGTTCTTGATTTCAAGTACGACGAGATGCCATGATTAGATTGTGACCTTGTCGCTCATAATCTTGGCATTTCACCCGAGTTCCGACCCGTCAAACAGAGAAGTCGCGACTTTCCGCAAGAAACCGCTTTTGCAATAAAGGAAAAGGTCGAGCGACTATTGGAGGCTAAATTCATAAAACCTATACAACACTCCACGTGGTTGGAAAACGTCGTACCGTTCATAAAAAAGAATGGAAAGATTAGATGCTGCGTGGATTATCAAAACCTCAATCGAGCATAGACGCCATGGGTGGACACATGATGTTCTCCTTCATGGACGGGTTTAGCGGTTATAATCAGATTAGGATGACTACTGAGGATACGTTCAGTACAGTGTTTCAGACACTATACGATAACTTTTATTATGTGGTCATGCCCTTTAGGCTAAAGAATGCTGGGGCCACTTACCAAAGAGAGATGACAGTAATCTTCCGTGATCTCCTCCACCAAAACGTAGAGGTGTACGTGGACGACATCATAGTTAAATCAAGAACAAGGGAAGATCATGTTGAACATTTGAGACATGCGTTCGACAGATGTTGCAGGTTCAAGTTAAAGATGAATCCGATAAAGTGTGCTTTCGGTGTAACCTCGGGCAAGTTTCTCGGTTTCATGGTGACGGATGAGGGGATACAGGTCGATGCAGACAAGATAAAAGGTATCACCACGATGAAACCTCCCAAATATGTGAAGGAATTGCGAACCTTTCATTGGAAGAATATCATACGTACGACGCTTCATTCCGGGCCTCGCTCAACTCCTGACCGCGTTTCTCCCAATGTTAAGGAAAAACATAAAATTCGAGTGGGAGGAAACATAATAGGACGCGTTCCACAAACTTCATCAATATTTGGTCAGTCCTCGGGTACTCAAGCCTCCTATCAAGGGAGAGCCCATCTACCTTTATACCGCTTTTACAAACCTAGCCATAGGGGCGGTCTTGGCACATGACAGGGGGAACGATATTGTATCTTGCATCTAATATGTTATCTGAGCTCTGAAGGACGTCGGGATGCGATACCACACAATCGAACATGCGTGCTTAACCCTGATATACGCGGCGCAAAAGTTGAGGCCATACCTTCTGGTGCATTAAACCATTATCGCTGCAGTGGCAAACCCGATCGCATATCTTGCGTCAAAGCCAATCTTAACAGGAAGGACCGCAAGATGGCTCTTACATCTATCCGAGTTTGAACTCAAATATCAAATTCCCAGAGGCGTTTGGGGGCAAGAAATTGCCGACATTTTGGCTGCTTCCCTAGAAGCGACAATACGTCCACCCACAATGATGTGTTAGGAGAAGTACTGGAGGTAGAAGGACAAGCCTGGATTATGTCCTTCGACGGGTCCTCATACGAGAAATTTGGGGGAGTTGGCATCGCATTCGAAACACCCACAAGAAACTATTATTCTAGGCTTCAAGATGGACTTTCATTATAGGAATAATGTATCTGAGTATGAAGCACTGATACTGGGATTAAGAACGTCCAAGGAACTCGGCCTCAGAAATTTTGAAGTCGGAGGAGATTCCAAGTTAATCATCAGTTAAGTAAACGACGAGTTTCAAGTAAAAGAGGCGCATTTAGAACCATACCGATCATAAGAACAAAACCTAATGGTTCAAATGGGATCGAGCACGGTTGAACACACAACGAGGAGTTCTAACAGGCATGTGGATATTTTAGCCATGCTTGCAGCTAAAATCCAATTAAACGTCAAGGAGGAAGGAATTGTGATAATAAAGCGAAGAGATCTACCTATCACTTGGATAGAAGATGCTTCGAGGACGTAGACGATTAGCGAAAGATACATCTCGAGGATCTCGCAAGGACCAGCGAAGAGCGTGTCATCCCGATAAAGGTGTTGAAATAATTTATAACAGTCTGAGGCGCACTCTATCGTAGATCACCGGGAGGGTCTTTGGCACGTTGCTTGAGAAAAAAGGAAGCAAAGAAGACAATACAAAAAATGCACGAGGAGTCATGCGGGCCAAGCATGGCATCCCAGGTACCACCCATCCAGGACGGTTGCAGAGACTGCCAAGCACCACCATAACAGACCGAGGTATGTGTGGCATAAGAGGATGATTGGAGGCAACCATATATAGACTTTATCCAGCATGGTAAATTACCCGAGGGAAGGAGAGCGATACTCAAAATACAGAAGAAATCCAGTAGATTTTTCATAAAGGAAGGGATTATGTATAGAAGGAGTTACGGTAACGCGATCATGAGATGCCTATCAAAAGAAGAGGCAATAAAAGTTATGACCAAGTCGCATGACGCAGAGCATCAAGGGATGCGCAAGTTATTGTTACAAATATATGAAGGAAGCTTATATTGGCTAATCATGGAGAATGACACAAAAATGCACGTAAGAAGGTGTCTAAGTTATCAGACCCACGGACCTCTGAACCATGAACTCCACTCCAGCTACACAGCATTGTCACACCTTGGTCGTTATACAATTGGGGCCCTGACCTAATTGGGACGATAAACCCAAACTCCTTCAAACGGAATAAATATATTATCACCGCAACCGAGTATAATTCAAAATGGATAGAGGAAATCCCTATGAAAGATTATGCAGGAGAAACCATCGCCGCGTTCATCAAAGAGAATATAATATGCAGGTTCGGAGCTCCAATGATCATCAAATATAATAATGCCAAGTCGTTCATCAACAAGGGTGTTTATAACCTATTGGAACAATACAAAACCCGACCGTATACATCCACTCCTTACTATCCTTATGGAAATGGCCAGGCGGAAGCCACCAATAAAACATTGCTAAAAATCATGAGCACGACCGTGCAATATCACATAGCGAATAACACGAGCAGTTCCCACTAGCATTATGGGCATATCGAATTTCTAAGCGCAGCTCAACGGGAGCGCCACCCTATTCCTTGGTCTGCGGGGAAGATGACATTCTACTAGCAGAAATCGTCATCCCTTCGGCAAGAGTTGCCATGGGAAGTCTAACCACGCCAGACGAGGTTAGTCGTTTTGCCCACCTGGACACTACAGAGGAAAGAAGAGCTCGCGCCGAACGTTTTCTGAGGCATACAAGAAGCGCGTCGCCAACCATTAGAATCAGAAGGTCAGAGAGAGAATTTTCAAAGTCGACGACCTAGTGACCAAAATTACATCACATGTACAGAAGAACGCAGCAGCTGGGAAGTTTGCAGCCAACTGGGAGAGACCTTTCATAATACGAAAGACTGCTGAAAGCGGATATTACCACTTAAAGCAAATGGATGGATCCAATATTAATACACCTATCAATGACAAATGGCTAAAAGGGTTTTATGTATGACCAATACTACGATTATTTTTTTTTGGATCTTAATAGAAACTCTTGTTTTATCTTATTTGCGTCTAAGATCGAATGCTATGGTCACAAGAGCAACAGAGGGAAAAGCGCCCCTGTTCGACCACTCCACTAAATACCACAATGGTCACAAGGACGGCAGAGGGCAAAGTGCCCCTGTTCGACCACTCAACTAAGTACCACAATGGTCACAAAAGCGGCAGAGGGAAAATCGTTCTTGTTCGACCACTCAACTAAATACCACGATGGTCACAAAAGAGGCAGAGGGAAAAGCGCCCCTGTTTGACCACTCAACTAAATACCATGATGGTCACTAGACCAAACAACAAAACGCCTTGCTCGACCACCCAACTAAATACCACGATGGTCACAAGAGCAGCAGAAAGTAAAACGCCCCTGTTTGACCACCCAACTAAAATACCACAAAGGTCATACAAGCGGCAGAAGAAAAAGCGCCCCTGTTCGACCACTCCACTAAATATCACAATAGGTCACAAGAGCGTTAGAGGGCAAAGCACCCCTATTTGACCACTCAACTAAATACCACAATGGCACAAGAGCAGCAAGGGCAAAGCGTCCATGTTCGACCACAAGGCTAAATACCACGATGGTCACAAGAGCTGCAGAGGGTAAAGCGCCCCTCTTCGACCACTCAACTAAACACCACAATAGGTCATTAGAGTGGTAGAAGGCAAAGCGACCCTTTTCGACCACTCAACTAAATTCTACAATGGTCACAAAAGCGGCAGAAGACAAAGCGACCATGTTTAACCACTCAACTAAATACCAAAATGATCACAATAGAGGAAGAGGGAAAAGTGCCCTTGTTTGACCACTTAACTAAATACCACGATGGTTACAAGAGCGACAGAGGGAAAAACACCCCTGTTCGACCACCCAACTAAAATACTACAAAGGTCACAAGAGCAGCAGAGGGAAAAGCGCCTATGTTCGACCACTTAACTAAATACCGCAATGGTCACAAGAGAGGTAGAGGGAAAAGCGCCCATGTTCGACCACTCAGCTAAATACCACAATGATCACAAGAGAAGAAGAGGGCAAAGTGCCCCTGTGCGACCACTTAACTATATACCACGATGGTCACAAGAGCGGCAGAGGGCAAAGCGCCCCTGCTCGACGACCAAACTAAATACCACAATGGTCACAAGAGCGGTAAAGGGAAAAACGCTCTTGTTCGACCACTTAGATAAATACCACAATGGTCATAAGAGCGGCAGAGGGGAAAGCGCCCATGTTCGACCAGTCAACTAGATACTGTAATGGTTACAAGAGCGGCAGAGGACAAAGCGACCCTGTTCGACCACTCAACTAAACACCACAATAGGTCACAAGTGCAG
>JAJJMC010014687.1:14308366-14386215 GCA_023531435.1 Papaver californicum | reverse complement strand
CTATCTCGATCTTCTTCCACGTGTCATGCTTCTTTTATTTACTAACAGTACGAATGAGTTCGAGGAAGAAAAACAAGAGAAGAAACTGATTTGCGGCATTTGTTGTTTGTGGGGCATCAAAAAGAGTTTGTTAAGAAAAAGGCCATTATGGCGTGGGCTATCCCTTCTATTGTGCTTTTCCATTTTGACACGTGGACTAATAACTTGATGTATGTTAAATATAAAGAGATATGGAACAAGGTCCATTTTGTCGTGGTCTGGCGTTACATAGAAAGTTATGGGCTTCCTTCAATTGCCTAAAAAGCTTCCGAGAATGAAGTAAGTGTGAATTGGCCCATCAGGCTTATTTGACTTTTAGAAGTTGTTTTGAGAGTTAGAAATTTATGGGCCTTCTGCATGAATCTGTTTTGGGATGGTTGATGCGGAATTTAAATTGCAGAATTTTCGGAGGTAGTTTTATTGGTCGTTAAATTGCGGAATTTTCGGAGTAGTTTTATTGGACGTTAAATTGCGGAATTTTCGGAGGTAGTTTTATTGGTCGTTAATTTGTGGAATTTTCGGAGGCAGTTTTCCTGGTCGGTAAATTGCGGAATTTTCGGAGGCAGTTTTCTTGGTCATTCTAAAGGAAGCAACAGAAACTGAATATGGACGAATCATAATATATAGGTATGATTTATTAATTATAATCATAATATATTTTTAACATATGAATCGTATGCATGCTGTCTTGATATTATTAAAACGGTTAAAACACTAAATTTAACAACCGTAGGACACGTTTGGTGAAACGTTGAGATGCACTATAATTTATACACTAAATTTAATGCATAAAATCAAGACAATTATTATATGCATAATAAAACGTAGTTATCATGCGCTAAAATGATTTTACATGGAGCATGCGTAGAGTGTTGATTATTTGATTATAAATAAATCATATTCATATTAAATTAGGCAATATTTATAGAAGTCGTAAGGATTTTATTTATAGAGAAATAAAATAAAACAATGCTAAATTATTATGAAAAATCAAAAGAACAAGTTTTTGGTACAGTGTCTGAAGTCAATCTGGTAACCAATGTGAGAGACTGTTGGGTAGATTATGGTGCTACCAAGCATGTCCATGGAAACAAAGATGTGTCCACCTCCTATCAGAAGATAGGGGAAGGAGAAAAACTCTACATGGGTAACTCGTCTGCAGCACAGGTTGCGGGAAAAGGCAAATTTGGGTTGAAGCTCATTTTTGGCAAAACTCTCACATTGAAGAAATTGTTCATGTTCCGGACATCTGTAAAATTCTTGTATCTTGTAGTATATTATATGATAAGGGTTTTTTATGAAACTGGGAAAAATAGTGTAACTCAGTGGAAAGAGCTATAAGACAGAGGGTTTTTACAAATTAGATGTAACCTCAATTTAAATAAATAAAATTGATTCATTTTATGTTTGTGTGTCATTGAATGTTGGACATGGCAGACTTGGTCATGTTATTCAATGATCAATCTGGCGAGCATAGGACGCATTCCGAAATTTAATTTTGGAAAGTAAACATAAAGGTTAAATATGCATAAAATTAAAATGTGCTAAAATTTCTTATAAGAAAAATGTTCAGGAAAAAGTCTAAACCCTTAGAATTAATTCCTTAGGCCTAGTTGACTTTAACTCAGTTCAAACTACAGGTGAAAATATAATCCCTTAAGGAGATGATGAAGTCATGAATCAGTTTAGCACTACCTGCGAACTTGTGGGGGGAGGTCGTCCTCTCAGTTTGCTATGTCTAAAACAAAGTACTTATTAAGAGATCAGATATATCTCCAAATAAATTATAGAAAGGAAGACAACCCTTTTATGCATACTTCATAAATGTGTGGGGTGCTTGGATAAGGTTTCAATCCCTCCACCTAAGAGGACATAGACATGACCCAAAACTGTTGATTGTGTCTTCATATAATATCCTGAACACACTACAGATTATAGGGTTAGGGTTGTGAGTTCTGATATTTCAGAAATTGGTCTAAATACCAATATGGAATCTAGGGAAGTTATGTTCTTTGGAAAAAATTGTTTTCCTTTGAAATCTGAATCTCGCATAATATGTGTTAATCCCCTAGATGTCCTTTATACTAGTAAGACAATACTTCTAGAGGAAGATAAATTTGAGCCTAGAAGAGGCAAAATATTTAGAAAGAGAAATCTTTTAGAGCATGAAAATTTTGATCATGTAATGATTTCTAGTGGGTTTAAAAATAAATGAATCTGACAAGTATGTTTACATTAAACTTGTGAATGATACCTGTGTGATTGTATGCTTGTATGTTGATAATCTGATTATACTGGATACAACCATAGATGTATTTTATTCCACTAAGAACATGTTGAATGAGACCTTGACATGAAAGGCTTAGGTCCCTCATATGTAATCTTAGGGATGAAAATTAGAAGAGAGACTAATAGATATAGTCTTAGTCAATCTCATTACATTGAATCTGTACTTAGAAAAATAACCAGTTTGATAGGAGCATTGGGATGCACTATTTAGAGTGTTAAGGTATCGAAAATACACTTTAAACTTTGTTTGAGTTATAAAAGATACTCAGCAGTCCTTGAAGGACATTGTAATGCAAACTGGATAGCAGACTCAAAGGAATCTAAATCTACGAGTGGATACGTTTTCACTCTAAGATGTGGATTAGTGTCTTGGAAGAGTTCCAAACAGACCTTTATCGCTCGGTCCACTATGGAATCCGAGTTTATTGCGTTAGATAAAGCAGGAGAGGAAGCCGTTTGGCTAAGATGCTTTTTAGAAGACATTCCTCTCTGGCATAGGCCTGTGCCATCTATATCTATACACTGCGATTGTCAAGCTGCAATAGCTAATGCTAAAAATAACAATTATAATGGAAAATCCATTCATATTCGGAGAAGAAACAATTCTCTAACACAACTAATCTCACATGGCGTTATTTCGGTTGACTTTGTGAGGTCTAAGGAGAATATCGCGGACCCTTTGACGAAAGGCTTGTCCAAGGAGATAGTTAGTAATGCATCGAGGGGGATGGGACTTAAGCTCATCAATTAAAAATTTCCATGAAGGATACTCAACCTTGCTGACTGCAGATCCCGAGATCAAGGTTTTGAATGAGACAACTAATTTGTGGTGGGTGAAAATTAAACACTATCAGAGAATTATTTTCTCTGTCCCTTCCCTATGGTGTAGACGTGATAGTGTGACTGCATGTGAGGATGACTTACAGTAAAGTCTTAATGAGTTCTTTAGTTTCAATTTAAGATTGAAGTGGGGTGTAGCAGTTAGCACTCTTAATAGAACTCACTTATCTGAATGAGGAAGTGGGTCGCTTCCTATGAGAACTGAGCTGATTCACTAGAGCATTCTGAGAAACGGGATATGTCCAGGGCCAAAACGGACACAACGGTGTGAACTTAACAGCAATCTTGAGATATCTCGCGTAAGGAGCTATTGAAGAACTACACCAAACGATGGCAGTTCAAGACATCGCGTTCACTGTCCTTCAAGTAGTTCCGGTACTTCTCACTAAGCAAAGGTTCAATTCCATATGGTCACTTATTGCTTAAGAGGTATTTCTCGTTTTCTGGTTTTCTGATTTATCGCTTTCTTCATTCATGTGGGGGATTGTTAGAATTAAAAGTGAATTTATTGCTTATTTACAAAATATTGTTTTGTTACCAAAATTATCTTGATGGGACCAAAGAGTCACTAGCCTATATTGTGGGTGGAAATAAAAAATCCACTTTTCACTTCTATGTGAATGAGAAACCTTTGGTTTGTCCAACACGGGATAAACCAAGGATGAAGTCTATCTATATTACCACGAAAGTTGCTTCTAAGGGAAAAAAACTTGTGGATTGGATATGGACTAAGGGAATGGGCTAGTGGGCAAATTCACACATGTGCGGTGCTTCACACCGAAGCACGAACGCGGGCTTGCGGAGCATGCGTGTGTTTTTGCATGAGCTCGGCGTATGCCAGCGTGTGCCTATCAAGATTCAACGGTTTTATTTTATTAAATTCCTTTAATAAATTTTACCGTTTCAATATTAATGATATTTATTAGAATTAAATAAAAAATCTTTTCATTAATGGTTTTAAATTCAAAACGAATTTCTTCTCCTATAAAAGAAGAAAAGGTTTTCATTTTTTCCTCACCCCAGTGGCAGCCACTGACCTGACGACTTTTCCCCTCTTCCTGCTTTGTATGCGCACTAGTTTATTTTTTCATCTTCTTCTATTGTTAAGTTCACAACGGGCCAAGGAGTTTTGCTAACTGGGTTGGTATCAGGTGGTTTTATCCTGGATTCGATTTGTCATCTCTAAAGGTATAGCAACACTTTTCTAAAGGTGTACCTGAAAAATATCGAGTTAAGGGAAGTATGTTGAACAGGCGACTCCATCTCTCTGTGCTTGTGTGATTGTCTGAAGTGTGCTATCTGTTCTAACCCTTAACAATTATCTTAGATAATTTAAAATATTCACGACGATCGACAGCTGTTTTTGATTCATCACAAGCTGAGTCAGATTCTGAAAGCGGTGAGGAAAACCGGGAAATACAGGAAATAAGCCTAGACAATTCTAGTGTCTATGAAGACATAGGAGATATACCTAACACATATATCCGTCAAATGGGAAAAAAAAAAGCGAAACGACAGAAGAAAACAGGGAAAGCAAAATCGAGTGGCCAACATGACATGATGGAAACTATTATTAAATAGCAACAAAACTTCAACACCAAATATACAGAACAAAAAAAAATGAAGTTGGGCAGAGAGAAGCTGAGTTTGCAGCAAAAGTAGCTGAGTCTTCGGCAAAGTTTGCGGCAAAACAAGCTAGGAAAGAAAAACTTGACGTAAAGAAAGAAGCAGACGAAGAGTTTCGTATAATGATGATGGATGTCTCCGGGATAAATCCGGTAACAAGACAGTACATCAAACTTAGGAAGGCAGACATTTTGAAGAAAAGATTAAACCAACCTTAAAGGATTCTTGGAATACCTTAAACCTTAAAGGATTCTTGTGAAGTGCATTCTTATTAGCATTGTCATTTTAAGTTTCAACTTTTATGAACTAATTAAGTTATTTTCAGTTTATTTTGTTATCTTAAATGTATCATAATTTTATTTTAAATTTCAAATTTTTTTGTTTTTTAAAAACTCACATGCCTTTAACAGTATCTAAGCTTAATTCAGATCCAACGGTTTGATTTTTACATTTTTCAAAAAAAAAATGACCGTTGGCACTCCTATTATAATATGACCGTTGTCATATCCTACTTTCACCACCATCACCTGCAAATTCTCATGTTCTTCTTCAACAACACAATTCTTGAAAAAATTTCACACAAAACATACATAATGGAGGGTTCAAGCTCATCACCAATTACCAAGTGTTTTCTTTGTATTTTTGTTGGTCATGTTGCTAGAGATTGTCCTTGGGAAGGTAGAAAATGCACACTAACCAACTGCAAGAGGTACCTGTTTCTTAGAAAAGCAAAAAAAAGAAATACTGGATTTCAACCTTATGTGAAGTGCAACTACTGTGGAGTTTTCATCTGGTTAGATGCTTATGTAGCTTCACACCAAGGTATTCCACCACCTATTCCACCAACTTTACCAGATGATGAAAAGTGGTTAAAAGAGAAGCAATTATACTGCTACCCATGTGGGGAAGCTGATCATATGACTTATAACTGCACAACCAACCTCTTACCATGCACAGATCCATGTTGTGATGGTAAGATGAAACTGCTCACTTCTACAAAACCAGAATCTATTGGAAACAGATACTAGTTATGTCAAACATGTAAGAAGGTTAAGTTTCAATAAATATGTAAGCAACTGTTGGAATATGTAGGAACCTAGTAAGATATTGTCATACTGTTATAAGTAGGTAATAAAGAATATAACTTAGCAACTGCATATGTTGTTGACAAACTACAAGCAACTCTTTGACGGTAAATTAATAGATTAATATTCATAATAAAAGTACTAATAAGGTTCAACACCATAAACAACAACGCTTTAAAAGATAAAAACATCTAAGTAGATAATTCATTTAGTTGGGGCGATTTCTATTCTCTTCAGAAGAAAGGGTTGCTATCTCCTTAAGCACTTGTAGAACTCTCCGTTGTTTTGCAAGACTCATCAACTCCCCAGGTTCAAGCGAACGGGTCACTGTCCTGACCAATACATCTGTTCGATCCCTTATAACATACATTCGGTTATCAACCACTAGTGGTTGAACTTCCTCATCCACCAAATCAACAACAATTGGTGGATCAACAACTACACCACCTTCAAGTTCAATATGTATTTTATTCCAACCATTCGAACCTCTAATAGCATAAAGACAAGTAAAGTTCATAGTTTGTGGACCAATTCGTCCCGATCTTGTAACATTGTTTTTGTTCATCTTCAGAATCTGCGTAAATTTTACGGCTAAATAAAATTCAACATAATAGTGTTCCCATATTTCATAAACAATAATATTATTCAATTAATCAAATAATTATCCACAACCCAACTAAAATTAACTAAATAGTTTTTCAAATTTTACTTAAATTCAACAAATTCTTCTAACCCTAGAAAGAAACCATAAAATTCTCATTAGCAATTATTACTTCAATTCAATTAAAATACCAAAAAAAAAATTATACTCAATTTTAAAACACAATAACTTCAATACCCCTAAATTCAATTCAATTAAACCACTATAACTTCAGTTCTCATAATCAAAATCAAAATACAATGATATACAAAATTTATTAAACATTAAATTAAAAAATTAAGGTTATCGCTTCTAAAAATAAAGATTATGGTTATTACCTTCGAAATTGACGAAGGGTTTCTCACAAAATCAGGCTGGGTGCTGCTGTGGTGCTGGTGTGGTGGCGGAGTTTCTCAAGTTGGAGGCTTCAGGAGAAGAAATGAGAAAAAATAGGTGTTGCGCTGAAGAAGAAGGGAGGCTTGATGGAGCGGGCCATTAGCAATCCGCTTGGAATTGTAGGCGAAGCGCTAGGACACCGCCCGTCCCTTTCATCTCACACGCTTCTCTCGCACAAGGATGCCTCGATCAGGCGTAATGCTGGCGCACCGCTCCGTCAGGCGTTTGTCTAGTGGTGCGCGCGTCTCTTGAGCGTGCGTCTAGGAGACCGTCTAGCGTCAGGCGTAATGTTTTGTTCCCGCCTCAACATCAAGCGTTCATCTAGACGTCTGTCTCGCTCAAGCGTTACGCTACACAACCGCCCTTCTCAACAAGCGTTACGCTAGAAAACCGCCCAACAACACGCGTTATCTTGCAGCACCGCCCGATCATGTTAGTCCCTGAGCCGTTGTTTTTTGGCCAGACCAAAGATTAAAAATTTTACTCTTTAATCTTTGGGTTCCCTCGTCCCACTGTGGATGCCCTAAGGGGCACTCCAACTCCAGATAAGTTAGTATCTTAAGTCAAGGAAAAAAAAAAAGATCGGGGGTAGGAAAGGGGAAGTGAGGGAGGCGGCCATTCAAAAAAGAAAAGAAGAAGAGGAGAGGAGCCGTGAAATGGCATTCGAAGGAGTGAGGGATGGCTTGGATTTGATTACCAATTTTGTTGGTTTGTTTCATCTTTCATCTGCACCTAAAGGCAAGAATATTATTTCTTTATCGTATTAATTGTGGTTGTTTAAGCATCTTAATCATCATAGTAGTTCATAATCTTTCTTAGGATCAACCATGAATCAGTTAGATTTTCGAAATACTATTAAGCATATGAATAGAAGTAATTGTTTTGTATGTAAATAGATATCCAACCGTTGGTTTACAGTGGATTTTGGATATGTTATCTTTCAGAATGTCAAGTATGTTCCGTTAAAATTTTAGGATTATCTAACAATGGCACGACCCTTAAGCAGTCGACTTAAATGACTGCATTATGCAAAACCCTAATTCCAAGCATACTAGTTAAGCACTTTTATGGAAGAATCTAACTTTTATAATTTGCTCAAATTTTGATATGACATAATATATGATATATTTAACATACTTTACAAATTTAGTAAGGATCATACTACATTAGGTACCTCAAACATTTGTTGGTGATGACTCTTTCCATAGAATTACACTCCAGAACAGTATTGCTAAATGACTTATTTAGTAATATCAAACCGTTACATTTATCTAAACCTTTTACACATTGTATATTACGTCTGTGTGAGTCACCAGTAAAAGTTTCCTAAACATCGGAACATAGTAGGTACCTCTAAACCTCTTGTGATGATGAATGAGTCTGCTGAATTACATCTGATGATAGTATTGCTGAATACCTCATACCGTAATATCAAGCCTTTAGATTTTTCTAAAATTCTATTATATTGTATGCTATGTCTCCATAACTTCTAGGTAGAAATTTTACAAAGATCAAGTCAGTGTGATATCATTAATTACCGACAACAGTTAGGTCTTCAATCCCTAATGATCTCTTTATTTTGATATAATAAAATTTTAAAGGATCCAATGTTACTGCTAGTCATTTAATTATCAAGCCATATCAACGGTGGTGATATATATCTCTTTTTCTTCATGTTATTATCACGACTTGTATGTCTATTTTTCATTGAGTTGTTTATACAGAATAAACCATAAGGTAGACCTCCATCAATGGTCTGATCTCGATGAGCTTAATTGGGGGACAATTAAGCATGTCTTTAAGTTAGATATTTCGTATAGTCGCATTATTTTGTTTTATAATCACCGTACAGTCCAATCTTTTTGAATACTATTATAACCATTACTGTGGCAACTTTTGATGTCCACCTGTTTGTTAAAATGTGAAATAGTGGTTCCAAATTAGTTCATGAGTGTACTCTACACATTTACATTCACATGTTGCTGGGGCAAAATGAACATATTTATTGGATTTGGATATTTGGATCGTGTGTGAGGTACGTATGATATGGATTTGGACCTTTTATGGACTATAATTAGTCTTGGTTGATGCTCGGATAATCTCTTGTGACTAATCTTATAATCTTCTTATCATTGTTCCGGTATCGATCGACGTAGGTGCAACACAAACCAAAACTTTATTTATTTATTTATTTATTTTATTTGAGTTTTATTTGATTAAATTTATGTTTTTATTATTTTTATCATCTTGTTGACATACGATAGTTTTGATCAAAGTTATGGTTGATAATGATTTTGATGCTGTGGTATAAGCATGATTATGATTTGGGCTATGGTCCATGGACAGTGATTTCTAAAAATATTTTTGATGGGATACGAGTTATCTTTGGGAATGGATTTGATTCCCTAAACCTATGTGGGGCTCCCTTGTCGTGAGCGGTTGATTTATTTTGATTATGATTTGGGATATAGTCCATGGACAATGATCCCTTTGCGAGATACGAGTTACCCTTGGGAATGGATTTGATTTCCTAAGCCCACGTGAGGCTCCCTTGGCACGATCGAATTTTTTTTTTGTTTATTATAAATATGCTTCCAAAATATGAGCAGGTTTCCAGAGAGCGAGCAGTATTTTAACAAATTATACAAACTTATCAGGCAAGGATGGTTTTAATGGTTTTGACCATATTTTAATCAGTGAATTTTTTGATGAACTACGGTCGTACTTAATCCATTTGAGTACGTAAGCAGACGCATGGCGGTTTAGCACTTGTTATCAAAATAAGATTGGTGGGTTGCTCTATATATTCGAGTGAATATGAATTAGTGATTTTTAATGCGTTTATTTAGTCGTTTATGCTTAAAATTCTATTTTTAAGATGTAACAAGTCGTACTTCAAAGTTGTAAAATCTCGTACGACGTTGAGTGGATTGTTATTATCTTTTAATCCTTAATATATTTTGGTATGATTATTTTTATGGAAAACAGAAAACATCTTCAGGAACATTTGGTGTAAAGCGTAAAATTTTCTTAATTATATAAGTATTTTAAATATAATTCTTTATACTGGTGTTAAGTCTATAATATATCTGACATCTTTAAATGTATCATGAATATCTTGTCTTTTTAAACGGCGATCCACTGATTTTTTTTAGACATTAATATTTCATGAGAAAATGAACATCTACCTTTTATGTTTCTAAAATGATAAGTCTCATTCAATTTTGAGTAGTGTGTGATTAAATATAATTTTTCTAAAACAAAATTTTACAGTTTTGATTTTTTAAAGTGCTGGTCAATTACATGTTGGACCATGATCTTGGATATTCAACTTTATTTAAAAATTCTGAAAAACTGATACCTAATAGTTTTTCAGTAAGGATTGTATCCTTATAATTATCATAAATTTTGGAATCTCGTATGAATCCGGTAAAATTCTAAGAGTCTATCTCTGTCAGTTTTCAGTTATAATTTAGCATTGAAATGGTTATTTATTAGTTAAGCACTAATACTTTAACAATGTTAGTATATTTTATTTGGAAATTAAAATGTATGGAGTTTCCTTTGGATTTAAAATCATGTGAAATCAACAATTAGATTTCCCTGAGTAAATTTCTAAGTTTCCGCTGCGATATAAATGCCAACATGAACATAAATTAAATTAGCCCAAAATGAATTATTTATTGGGCTTAATATCCGAGTTGCGGCTATGATATTGACGTAGCACTGTTCGGCCAGAATCCGAACCCAAAAATTGGGGTATTACAAACTACCCATAGTTGGAAGGCATGAGTTTCATTTGGAGGTGGTTCATCCTGATCAAACTGCCCGGAATTATCTTTTGTGAAATGAACCGATAAACCCAGAAGGAAAACATTAGTGTTGTTTGCATTATGTGAGGTTTAACTTCGAGCCAGCATTCCCTTATGACACCTTTTATCCCAAATTTAGAACTCCATGGCTAGCTCATATTGTTGGATTAAGATTTGTGTTATGCATTGTTATTTGAAAGGACATGCATAGTTATGCGAAGAACAGACAGAGATTTGACTAGGGAAAAAAAAGACCAGCCGAGCCTCAATTTTCTTCATATGTGAAAAATGGATTTGGATTCAGCTAGAAAAAAAATATATAAACATCAATATGATTTTTATATGCGAATAATAGATTGAGATTTGGATACGAAAAAAAAAATAAACACTAAACCGAACCTGAATTCGGCTAGAAAATATAAAAAAGAATCCAATCCAATACAAACAAATCAAAATTTAAATCTAAATAACAATCGTATAAATAAAAAATAAAAAATATATTATAAAATAAAAATAAAGTATTTGTAAGATGATAAATTAATCATCTATCTATATTGGGATACCTCTTATCACCGAAAAATTGATGAACGGTCCCCTAAAAAATAAGCCATGCCAATCTCCAGAAAATCATTATTTTTGTATGGGCATGTGGTTACATACTTACATGTATAGCTAATGGGTTTAATACTTTAATTCTTAGTGAAAAATGGTCTTGATACTGTCACCAACTTCAATAAATTGGGCTATTAGTGTTCAGAAATGATGACCCATATGTTTGAATTTTGGAAATTAAGTTAGCCAGGCCAAGCCAGAATCTCTTTAACCAATTAAATAACGTAAGCTTGGAACCATTACGGAGCCGAGGAATCCGGTTTATAACCCGAATTGTGAACCCGTAGCCCGAACAGGTCCCTAACCTGTTACGAGTTCAACCCTATTCAGTTTTAATTCAACGTTTACCTGTTTTAGTCCAGATCAGATTGGACCCAATCTCTACTTTTTCCGGTTTTATGTACACGTAGTTATAACCCATATATGATGTAAATTTATGGCTACCAGTTTATTAATAGAACCAAATTTGGATTGTTATGTGCGAATATCGACGAGGTTTCTTTCTAATGAAATATAAACTACTATAATGTTTTCGTTTTATTGAAACCATTAATGTACATTCTGATTTTTTGTCGAATGATTTGATGATAAATTTATGATCAAAATCGCTTTGACACTATCTAACTTGTGTGTACATTATGATTTGATTTATGTATATTTGAACTAGGATGTGGTTTTGTTGTCTGCGTCAAATGTGTGTGAGATTATTATGCGTAAAAATATTATGTCGAGATTCTTTAGTTATCACCACAGTAATTGTGTATACAGAAAATCACCTTGCCACACGAGAAAGACGGATTCGAGCTGAACATTGAAGTTGTCCTCAAGGAACATAGGGATATCCGTTTTCTCCACAGGAGATCTAAACACATGGAAAACACTAACAAAAAATCAATAGTCAAGTTTGAATTAGGCAGTTGGGCCTTTAATGCGAGCTCAGAACGTTCAGATCAATAGTCTGCAACTTGTCGGGAAAGGTGGCTAGGTACAATTGGACGGAAAAAAAAGCGATAACGATAAATTCCGCGAGGAGTAATTGGCGAGTTGATCAGCAAAGATACTACTAGCGAAGATGAACCCTTCAGCAAGAAAGCTACAACAAAGCATCCCAGCGAAGTCATCGAACCAGCGAATTGAACTGTTACCTACTTTCAATATTTGTCTATGAACAAAGCTGTAAACAATGTAGTTGAGTAATTCTAAGTGAGGATGATAGAGAAAGAACAACTGAAAGATATGTTATGCTAAATTGAGAGCTTGTAATTTTTATTTTTCCATAGTGAAACCACTCCCGTGGACGTAGCTTTTAACACCGAACAACGTAAATCGTTTGTGTCATTATATTTGACTAACAATCTGACTGATAATTCTGATAGTAATTTAGGGTTGTGACTTGGGCGTGTTGTTGGGTTTTCTGCAACTATATTTTGGTGCTAGAAAAAGGACAGCTATACTAGAAGATTTACCCTAAGTTCTCGGTTCTTTAGAAAGAAATCTAGATCTAGAGTTTTTTTATTTAATTATTGTTTGAAAAAGAGAGTTAGATATAGGTTTTCCTCAAAAGGAGATTGTAGATCTGAGTTTCTAAAAGCAAGTCTCTAGAAAAACAGAGACTTAAGTGAGAATGACTCATAAACATTTTAAGTTTGAAGTATAAAAATAGAATTTTTTTTTAGCTTTTTCAAAACTTTGAAACTTTGGATTTAAAGAGGTCGATTAGTTATTTTCAAACTTGTGTCTGCATAAAGTGGTAAATCTTCAATACCCTAAAAAATTTACGTCTAAGAGTAGTTCCAGTCAGATTTACATATTGTTTTTTTTTTTGATATGTCTACGTCAAAGGATTTCATTCTTACCAAAACAGTACTTTGAAAACGGTTAAATCATTCATAGTTAAGTCTTTTATTTGAGATCTTTTCTCGGATCTGTTGATCTAATCATTGGTTTGGGATAAAAATTTAATATTTTGAGTCAAGTGTCAGATCTAGGGTTTAGGAGTTGGTTTTTTATCATTATCATTGGATCTACATTCAATACGATGAATTGTGGGATCCACTCGTAATAACTCGTTGAAAATATGGAAAAATCATTTTATTTATTGTGCAGAACTCGGAAAAATGAGGATGGTATCAAAGGAAAATAAAGAAGGCTCAAGAGTGGTTATGAAGAGTCTTAGAATTGGAGCTAGTCATGTGGAGAACCGCAGGTAAAGAATCAACATGGAAGAAATAGTGGGAGGAGGAGGAGAGCCTCATGATAATGAGAGAAAGATGAGTCTGGTGCGAAGCGTTTAGATAGAAGAAGGAAACAGAAAAGAAGATTTTGCATCTAATAAAAGCGATAAATCTGATGATGAACAAGAAATGACAGTGGAAGAGATGAAGGCAAAGCTCGCCAAGATAAAACAGAAGAAATTGGCTCAGGAGCGAGAGACACTTAAACAAAAGAACTTAAGTTATTGAGAAGAATAAAAAATTGCAGGAAGAAGTTCCTAAGAAGTCAAATTCATCGATAGCATATATGAGTAATCAAAAAGAACAGTCACCAAAGAAGCGAAGATGGGATCATGCAGAAAATCCTGAAGAGCGTGATATGAGAAAGTGGTAAGAGGAAATGGAACGACAACTAAAAAATACCAAGGAGACAGTTACGAATCAAAAAGTTTTAAGGTAATTAAAAAGCATGAGAGACGTGATTCAAAGTTATCAAAACAATGGGAAAGGGAAGCAGTTAACATATGCAATAGCAGAAGCGAAGCGATCACCCTTCATTGTTGACATCTTATACACGGCCTTGCCTCCAAAGTGTACGATACCAACCTTCGGAAGTATTTTCGATGGAACAGGAAGCGCGATACAACACAACAAAACATTCATAGATTATTGTTGCAATGAGAGCATCATGACGAATTTATGTGCAAGTATTTTTCATCTAGATTGAAAGGAAAAATACTGGCTCGGTTTGATGCTCTCCCATAGTATTATATCGCATCCTTTCATGACATTGAAAAGATTTTCCTTGCAGCTTATATGCACAAAAACCTATTGATACCAAGGGTAGAAAAGTTATTTAGTTTAAAAAAAAAAGTAGGGGAAAGCTTGCGAAGCTTGGTAAACATATGAAGGATTTTATATAGCGAAGTCATGGGCCATGAACCAGATACAAATCTAGTTCAAAGTTTCGTCAATGCCTTATTCCCGACTGATTTCCTCTACATCGCCATATTTAAGTACAAGAATACGTTGACTATGTAAGAACTCCGAGAATATAAAGAAGAGTACATTGCCTTAGAAAAAAATAGAAAGAGGCATCCTCCCAACCCACAGTTACGAAGAAAGTTATCTTTTGAAATCCTATTAATGTTCATTGAGCCAAAAAAACAGTTGGTGATGTGCCACGAGTGGATTATCGGAATATCTACCATAAGGAATTCCAGCAACCACCTCATCTAGATATACTTCCGAACCGAAGCTGGCCAAGCAATGACCCCATTCCATTTGAGCGACCATGGGAGCATTTGTAACAAAGAGGCAGATTCAACGATCAGAGATTTGGCGAGCAAAGTACTAATGCTCCTAGGTTCGAGGACCTAAAGTTTTCCAAGCTAAGTGCACAACTAGGAGATTTCTTACAAAATCTCTAAGAAACTCAATCTGAATGTATTCCATATCTGCCGAATCAAGGGGTGGAGCCACCCCCTTCCAGGTATAGTCACCAGTTCTACGAATATCATAAATTTCATGGTCATAATACTGATAATTGCAGGAATGTACAAACAATAGTGCTATAAATATTAGAAAAGAGAAAACTTCGTGAATTTCTAGGAGATCTGCCACCTCCATCACCACTACAAGCGGAACCATAGGTAGCGCGTGTCTACAAGATCGAGATCGAGCGAGGAGCCCAGTACCTACTATGAAATTCAATCATACATTCGGAAAGATCTGAAGCCAAATTTTACACAATATTATAAGCAGGGTGCACAAGCGAGACCATAGCGGAAAGGGGATCTTCAGGGTTGCAAAGGCCCCTCCCTATGAGAGATGGATGGATCATCTAATCGTATTTTCAGCATTCGGAGGCACCGCAAATGGGAAATCTCACACCGACCCTCTAGTAGTGACCTTGAAGATGAACAAATGGGAAGTGGACAAGGTATTGGTGGACACATGAAGCTTGGTAGATGTCTTATTCTATGACACCTTCAAGCGAATGGATTTTCCTGATTCTATGCTCATTTCGTTGATGTATAACATATATGGATTCAACAGAGCACCTTCGAGACCAAAGGAGGTTTCACCGTGATAATCTAACTCGGTAAAATAGAAACAATCATTACCTTATGTGTAGTTGATGTATAATCCCCTTAATGCGCCATTGTCGGACGACAATGGGTCCATGGAATCAAAGGAATAACATCAATATATCATTAATTCCTGCATTTTCTGACACCAAATGAAGTAGCTGGGGTCAAGGGAGATCCCCGCGAAGCAAAATACTACAACAAAGTAGATGTTCGCCAGTATGAAGAGTGAGCTGATAAGATCAAACAGAAACATAAGCAGGCCAAGAAAGATAAAAAGGAGGCTAGAAATACAGATTTACGAAATAAACACAACGAGTGGAAATGGGCTTCCGAGCGAGGTCACAGACAAAAGCATTAAAGATCCCTACCCATGTTGAAGAGCCAGCAACGAATATTCACAGCAGCGGAGCCTACCATAGACATAAATTTGGGAACTGATGAAGAGCCGAAGATAATCAAGATTGGTACAAAATTGAGTGAGCAAGAAGGGGAGAGATTGGAGTAATTGTTGCGAGATTACTGATAGACACAGTTTAGTGTCTAAATTGCACCTTAATTTCTAGTGAGTTAGTATTCGATTTTGTGTCTATTACGTGTTTTTATGCTTTTGTAGGTACATTAGAAGAATAAAGATTTGTGGAAAAATTGGCTCAAAAAGTGTTAAAGGCACCCGGGAAAATGGATCAAGGCACCTACACTTTGGATTGGGGCACCCTTGGATCGGGCTGAGCTGGATCGGGTCAACCCAGCGAGCCAGCGAGTCAACCCAGCGAGCCAGCGAGTTAACCCAGGATCGGCCGATCCAACTCATCGGGAGTTCCTGTTTCAACGGGAAAAGGATTGGTTGCGATTTTTGGGTTGTTTTCGGCAATTAAAGATGACCCATTGCAATTAGAGTTGGAAGAAATCAAAAGACAATGATAAATCCCGTGAAATCAGCTCGAGAAACCCAATTTTGGCCGGAATCAGGACTCGGTTCCTGTTTGGATTTGGATTGAAGAATTGGAGTGATTTGAGAGAGTTCTATGAGGTTTAGAACTCTCTCTAGGGTTTGTTATAGCTATAAATACCAAGAGATTCCAAGAAAAAGAGATACAAAAGCCTAGAGATCGATTCAGAGAAATTCTGGTGGAGTTCCGGCGCCGCCGGTCACCTGCTGGTGCATCGCCGGCACTGTTCTTCACCCACCATCGCTGAAGAAGACGACTAAGCAACGTCTGTAACTGTTGCTGTTCCACTGTTACAACTCTGCTCCTGTTGCCTTAGATTTTGAACATTTTTGTTGCTTAAAGCTCTCTGTAACAGCTGAACCCTGTTCTGTGACACTTATATACGTATCTGTTCAGCTGTTGCACTATTCTTTAACCTTGTAATCAATATTTTGAGCAATGAAATCAACTTTTGAGCAAGTTTTCTTCACCATGGGCTAAGTTTATTTACTGGGATGATGGATAAGGTATTTTTCTCAATTTTATGTGATTTAATTATTTTCTAATAATTATTTATAATTCTTTTGTTATTAGAATTGCATAGTTTTAAATAGTAAAAACGGTTTTCTTTCAACAGTTGTGCTTTTGCTTGATGGATTATGCTTAGTTAATTAATTTTGATAGTCCATGCTTGTGATTTACCTCTGTTTGTTAGCATAACAAAACTAATTTTGGCAATTATTTGGGCTTCAATTAATTTAAAAAGAATTATCTGATTAATCACATAGGTTGTTAGAATTACCTGATTCCTGATTCCTGGTATTTTTAACATTATTCAAAAATCATCTTTAGGTTATTTAGTCTTTTTCTTACTCCTGAAATTTTTTAGAGTTAATTAGAATCATTATTTTCTAAAATCATTACCTTCACAAGTTCGAGAATCGAACCTCTATTTACCACTATATAAAATCACATCAATTACATAGATGTATTTACATGGAAGATGGAAGATATGCCAGGTTTAAATCCTTTAATGGCATGTCATTGGCTAGACATCAATTCAAAGGTGAAGCCTTTCAAGCAGAAAATCAGAAAGGTCGCAACAGTCTATCACGAGGCAATCGAGGTTAAACTCAAAAGGATGAGAGAATCATGGATCATCAGACCAGCGAAGTACCACAGTGGATTGTGAACATGGTGATTGTCCCAAATAAGAACAAAGGGATCATAATTTGTATTTCAGTGATTTGAACAAGGCTTGCCCGAAGGATATTTTTCCTTTATCATATATACCTCAAATGGTAGAGTCGGAAACTAGGTACGAGACGTTTTCTCTCATGGATGGATATTCAGGGTACAAACAAATACCTCTAGCTGCAGAAGATCAGGAACACACTTCTTTCTTTACTCTGAGAGGGTTATATTGTTATACAAGAATTCCCTTTGGATTTAAGAATATAGGTGCGACTAATCAACAAATTATGGAAAAACTATTTTCTCAATGAGTGCACTCCACGTTGGAGGTTTATGTGGATGACATATTGGTGAAAAGAAGAAAGTATGAAGACTATGTGAGAGATTTAAAATAAATTTTTGACTAAATGCACAAGTTCAAGATGAAGATAAATCCAGCGAAGAATGAGATAGAGGTGGACCCAGCAATGGTGCACGTAATAAGGAATATGCCATCTCCAGCAATATTGAAAGATGTGCAAAAGCTCAATGGAAATTTTTCATCTTTATGAAGGTTCATTGACAGATCTTCAAATAAATGTAAACTATTTTTTGATATTATAAAGAAGGGAGATAAGTTCGCATGGACAAAAGAATGTGAGCAGAAACTCCAAAGCATTAAAGAACACTTGGGCGAACTTGTTAATTATGCAAAGACCCTAGCCGGAGGAGGTCCTTTAGTGTATCTTGCAGCAACTTCTGATGACATCAGTGCAGTGTTGGTACGAACAAATGAAGGGATCGAAATATCAGCAAAACTCTTGGTTTGGAGGAAAAAAACATACGAAAATTGAGCAGTTGATACTAGCGTTAGTCTATGCGACTCAAAAGATGCGAACGTTTCCAAGCTCATACCATCAAAATAATGACGAAGATACCCATCGACTCAGTATTGAAAAGTTCTCAGCGAGTTGGAAGAGTTTCGAAGTGGAATGCTCAAATAGAACAGTTCGGGGTAGAATATGGTATTTTAACATCGGCAAAGTGTCAAGTCATCGTAAGTTTTTCTGGCCGACTTTCCATTGGAAAAAAACGAAGATATAGAAGAAATGGTGAATTTAGAAGAATATATTTGTCGGTATGTCATCAAATAACGAAGAAAGAGGAAATGGCATCGTTTTTACCTCGCCGGGTGGAGCAAGGGTTGTTCATTTGTTTCGGTTAGAATTCTCAGCAACTAATAGTGAGACTGAATAGAGGCGGTGATACATGCATTAAAATTAGCGATGGAAATAAAGCTGGACGACATAAGGCTTACAACCGAGTCTCAACTGGTGGTTTATCATATTGAAGGAAGATATCAGACATATGATCCATTATTGCAGAAATATTGGAATACTGCGAAGCACTATGCATCTCAAATCCCCAACATCAAAGGCATATCTGTCAAAAAGACATTGATGATGCATTATCCTTCGTATACTCAATTATGAGTGACCCAGAGGGCACATCGGTGAAAAAAGAGTGGTTACATCAACCTTCAATAGAGGAGGTGGCTCAAGGTATGGAAACTTTGGCAATGAATGCGGGCGAAGAAGAAGAAGCAGATGATTGGTGATTCCAATCTACGAATATCTAGGAGAAGGAAAGTTACCACGAGACAAGCTCCAGGCTAACGAGATCAAAATCAAGTCGACGAACTACTAGTTGCGTAAAGGCATTTTGTATCGTCAATCTTTTCATGGACCCTTGATGCGATGTTTATCTAAATAAGAGAAATGGAAATCTTGAAATCTATATACTATGGAGATACAAGAAATCATAGTGGAATGAGGTTATTAGGAAAAAAGTCTAAAGATCAAACGTATTTCTAGCCTTACATGCATGAAGATGCCAAGGAAAAATCTCAGAGGTGCGAAGAATGTTGGAGATTCAACTAAAGGATTCATGCTCCAACGAAGAATTTACATTATGTGTTTATTCCCTGGCCTTTCATAAAATGGAGAGTTGACATTGTTGGACCGTTGGTGCCTGGGTCAAAGAAAAGGAAGCCCGCCATGGATTACTTCACCAAATGGGTAAAGGCGTAACTATTGAAGAACATCGGAGAAAAAGATGCGTTTGTTTTTCTATTTGAACATATTATTTGCAGATTCAGCATACCAGCGGAAATTGTCTCGGAAAATGGAAACAATTCGAATGAGAAAATATCGCTATGTTGTTCAATACATTCAAAATCTAGAAGAGCAAGTCAACCCCGATTTCTCCAGAGAGAAATGGGCAAGCGGAGGCGACAAATAAAACTATCGCAGATAATCTAAAGAAAAAGTTGGATGAACAGCACAAGGAGTGGTCATATAGGACTACTCGGCGAAATGCAACGTGAATGTCTCCGTTCCATCTGAAGTATGGAGTAGAGGTAGTACTCCCCACCGAAGTGATGATAACAACTACAATAGGGAGTCCTGGATTAATAATCTGAATATTGTCTAAATCAGATGATTTGGAGGAGAATCAGGAAAGGGCTCTAAAATATATGGAAAATTATCATCGGAGGATGGCTAGGGAATACAAGAAGTGAGTCAAGCTGCGAGATTATGAACCGGACGAAATGGTCATGCGAGAAATACCACCGTATCAAAAAGCACCTGGGGGGAAATTGGAGCCAACTTGGGAAGGACCATACATTGTCAAGCGAATAGTCGGAAGTGGAGCGTACGAGTTGGTGGATCATGAGGGGAAGAAGTTAAATCATCATTGGAATCCCAAATATGTCAAAAAGTATTACCTATGAAGCCGAAGTAGCAAGCGAGGGAAATCGAAGGAGGTATAATAATATCCTAGGATTTTCTTATCAATAATAAATAAAAACCTAGATTCCAGGCTTGAGCCCCATGTGATGTGCCCTAAAATCCATCCATGAAACAAGGGAAGTCAATACGTGAGACCTATTATCCATACATGAGGCAAAATTTCTAGAGTTATTCTCCCAGATGGACAAGAGGCACACTAAGTAAGACCTATAAGTATCCGTTTGATTGGGGAAAGGGGCAGCTAAGACCTCATTATGAGGAAGTTAAGACCTATCCTCCTAAGGGCAAGAGGAACACTCAGTAAGACCTAAATTCGCCGAGTATCGTCAAGATATGATTCGCCGGTTCTTGCCATATCATAGCTTGGCAAAAGATATTCGACAGGAGGTATAGACTACGCAAGAGGTGCTGAGGTACACGGTTGAGGCATGGGTACCTGAGGAGTTTAAAAGTTACCAGATATTTCCATACGTCCAAGTCCTTGTAGTTTATGCCTGGTCCTAAAAAACCATTCATAGGGCGAGGATTTCGTACATATAGACATATTGGCGAAGGAATAAGAGGTCCCGACAAACAACTGATTGTTGCATAATGGGATGGGAGGATCTAGGTACACCTACTATAAGTCATCCTCCTTAAACGGGCAATCAAGGGGAACATAAAGGAATGACACCCTCTATTAGGGAGCTGAGTAGCCAGATAATACGAGGTTGAAAGACTATTGCTCGCGGGAATATTTAGGCTTGCAACTTTGCTAACGAAGTAAATGGGCATTAAAAATGCATCGCTTCGTAAGATAAGGCGAGGTTAAGGGCCTAGGATTGGTAGGAGTATTTGGGCCTGCAAATTCGTCCCCGAAGTAAATGGGCATTAAATTGTACTGTTTCAGTTCTGTAAACTTTGGTTAAAGCAATTATTCGGTATTTAGCCTATTAACGACGAATAAGGAAAAACATTAAATATTATTATAATGAGAATAAAAACATAAGCGCAGCTGAAAAGAAATACGAATACATTTCAAAGTCAACTAGCTAATCTATATATTTGTTTCATTTAACAGGCGAAGCGTAACAAAATGTAAGTTAATGCCCGCCAAGCTTAGGCGCGCCCAGATTGTCAAAGTAAAAGGAGAAACATCAATGACATTAATTACGAACAAGGGAAAAGACGAAGTAACAAAGAAAGCAAAAGATCACCACCAAGAGTTGAGCCAGCTTCGTTTTGTCTACCAGAGACATCATCATTCCCATCTGCCAAATGATGTTCTTCATGCGTCGGCTCTTCAGCGTTATCTTCGTGAGCCTCTTCGTCAGACTCCTCTTCATCCTCCTCGTCAGATTCTATCTCGGGGAAGTCCGGATTACCTTTGGGAAGATTGAACTTCTTGCAGAACTCGTTAGCAAACTTCTGTCAGATGGTGTTCACGGATGTTTGAGAGCTTTTCTTCATCTCTTTGACGATACCTTTGGTATTCGTCTCATACTCGGAAAACTCTTCGGCAAGTTCTTTTAATCTCTTGGCATAGTTATTCTTGTCATCTTGAGATTGCACCAGCTTCGCGTGAAATTGTTCCAGCTCTTCCTTTATTCCCTTCTCGGCCTCCGCGAAGATACCATAAGAAGAAAGATTATTCAAAATGATGCGAATAAGTAAGGAAAGGCAGGGACCAAGGCATCCTATCGCAGCGACCTTCTTCCCGCATAATAATATGCCTATGGGTTTCTTTCAGCATCCTCTGACTTGTCCGCTAGTTCGGCCACTTTAAGCTGCACTTTGGAGAGTTGACTCAAAGATTTATCCTTCTCGATTTCCCCCTTATAGTGAGCGACAGTCTTGTTTTTCTTCTTCAGACGCTTCATTAAGATTCTCATTATCCTTCAAAAGTAAGTTATTGGACTTCAGGACTTCGGAAACATCTGTTCGTGTTGAGCAAAGGTCTGCCTGCATCGATTGAAGATCCGCTTGTATTGTGCGAAAGGCTGCTTCGGATCCGTGAAATTTTGTTTCTGAAATGTGTAACTTCGCCGTTGTTGTGTCATCACGTGTCAGAATATTCTTTTTCTCGGCTCGCGAATCCTGGACTTGTTTTTCCAGATGGTTAGTAATGGCCTGGCGGCGTTGATATTCAACTTTGTAGGAGTTCAATTGTTTCTGAAGATCAGCTCGTCATTGAGTCAGGTCAAGCTTTTGCTCGTGCAAAGTAAGGTTCAGCTCATCAACATTCTATAATTCCTAAATTAGGTGATCTATGCGACACCTGTACTTTTCGTTCTTCGTGTGTAATTATCGAGTCAAGTGATCTATGTGTTATTAGTAATCGTCGCTCTTTGCACTCAAATTCTCACACTCCAGTTGGTACTGATCGGCGGTCTTCTCTCGCTTCCTACAACGTTCTTTAGGGCGGAATAAACCAAAGTATTAACTAGCAGAAATGAAGGAAAAGTTAAGCCATAGATAAAAAGAGCACGAAACACACCACGAAGTTCTTCATTTAGGAGCCTTAATGAATTCGATGTCTCTTTCTCCAAGTTCAGCTCCGCTTCCAGTGAAGACTTATCCTTCTTCGATTGTATGTTCTCCAACTGAAGCCTCAGACGATCATCTTCTGCTAAACGAGATTTCTTTAGTTGGGCAAGTTGATAATTATATTCCTGCATAGATACACGTATAGTTAGCAAGAGCAAGCGAAGACTTCAAAAGAAAAAGAAAAGCAATTCCACTTACCAGCATCATCAGTCCAGCATGTTGGGCTCGACTCAGCGAGGAAGAAGTCTCCATCTTTGACTTGGCATCCAGAGACGAAAAAGAATCCGAGCACAGATTCATCATTGTGTTGCATACTGGCCCAGGGATGTTCACCAGTTTTCCTTCCTTCAATGATTTAAACATTTCAACCCAAGCATTCATGTGGGCCGAGCACCTCTCGGCAATCCCAACAGGGGCTAGTATCTCCATCTGTTTCTCTTCCTCTTTTCCTTCTCAGCCTCGGGAACTTTAGTGGTATGGGGCTATTCAGTATTCAATTGTAGGATCTTCCAGAATAGAACTATCTTGAGGAGGGGGCATCATTGAGCTCTCCCTCCTTTTGGGATCTCAACGGAGATTGCATTCTCAGCTACATTCGCAGAGGAATTTTGTTCTTCAACAATAATTTCAGGTTGTGGTGAGATGTTGACTCTGTATCCACCACTTTTATCGTGGGAGCCTTAATAGATTGGTCGACTTCTCCCTTAATCAGGCGGTAAGATTTCTTCTTCGGAGGAGTTCCAATTGCCTCGCCTGTTTCCGCCATCGTATCACAAATTCGCCTAGTCAGATAGAGAATAAAGGCAAAGAAGGGGAGAATGTAGCGAAAAAGAAGTATGTTCTTTACCTTCCTATGCTTCGACGATGCCTGCTTATGCGAAGATCGAGGCTTCACCTCAGTAGCATCGAGAACATTTTGCGGTCACAAAAAGGTCACAAAAAAGTCAGTGTCAAATAGAATTTCACGGAGTGTATGAAATCATATGTTGGTGTTCTCCAAAAGGACCTTGACGAGGAGTGTCATCAGAATGCCTTCCCCAGACCTAGGGACCTTCAAGAATTAAGGGATACTACATCCAGCACTCGTCATTTGAGTAGCGAAGAAACCGGTTGGTGTGATTCCCCTTCAGATCAAGATCGGAAAGAAGGAGCTTAAGGTCTTCTGTCATGGGTAGTCGGATACCAGCCACCATTACAGTTAAAGGTCTTCCAGGTAGACACCCGTAGGTGGGAGCCCCAGTGGGTGTGGCAACTCACAGTACTAGGTCAAGCTCAACATACCATCTTTCTAAAATGATATGAACTACTCAAAAGAGTTAGTAATTATTTCCAAATCAATGGTATTAAGTGTTATCATAAACAACAACCATTCCTCTCATATGATATGAGTTACCTCGTACGATAATAACCATTGCTTAACTCACATGCCGAGATAGATGGTATAAATTACCTCAAATGGTAACAATCATCTTTTGTCTTATGGGTTGCAGTTATCAAATGGTATGAATTACCTTGAAGAGGCAACAATCATCTCTATTTCACCTCTATATAAGATGATATAAATTGGAAAACAACAATCATCTCTTCACTAGGTAGTATGAACAACCAGTACTACAACTGCCTCTTACAAACAATGTATACACTGTGAAGGTTGCAATCATCTCTGAATAGATAGTAGGAACTGTCGCGTAGCAACCAATACTTTCAGATGATATGAACAACCTTGTGATGAACCGCATAGCGGCTGCCTATGTACCCTCCTCCGTAGCTCGAAGGGATCAAGCACGACCGTAGTTCATCTTTTATGTAGATTGTTTGAACTATATGTCGTGACAGTAACAATCTCTTAGATAGTATGAACTACCTTCAATAGTAGTAACTATCTCTACTAAATGATATGAACTACAATTTAAATAGCAATCATTTCTTATGGTGGATAGTATGAATTGCGTAGCAATAACCATCCACGTACAATAATACATTAATTCATGTAAGAATGTAGCTTGTTTGTCCTGCATGTCACAAGGCATTAACACACTCCAAAAATATAATTAACAAACTAAATTCATTATCTACATATACCACTAGATAGGAAGTACAGTAAAATTCACCAATTATCTGTATGTGATACTAACACATATAATCACGCTTTAGGAGTCGGTAGATTGCACTAACATGACTTGGAGTGAGAGATCATTTTCATTCAGTCTCAACATTATACAGTACGACACAATGATTCCCAACAACCACCCAATACTAATGGATGCTACGATGTGCTAGAAACAATGTAGATAATATTTATTCTACTTTCTAAAGCTTAAGCATACCATAAGGAAGTAATCAAACGTATTAAAATTTGTAGAACTGTAAGCAGGGACCTCAAATCAACACATCACTTAATATCTTCCATTCATACAGTAATTAGCTAGTAAGCTCTACAAAAAAAAAATATCATGTAAGTCTACATAAAGCTAACACGTATATGGTGTTAGAGAAAGTCGATATCTCACAAGTGATTAATAATTTTCATATAAGTAAAAGCAAGGTAATAGCACCAAACAGTAGTGTAAACATATTGCGACTCCTTGGGATAATTACTGCTTGATAACAACATAATATAAGAATCTTGCTCTTACTAAGAATTTGAATTTCAATTACATTATTTAAAGCTAATCTAAACAAGTGCTATTCTGCATAGCCATAGATATATATGTAAAGTGTGGATGTTAAGAGAACTGGCAGCACCAAACGAACCACTACATGATGCTTAATTGATATATATTTATATATATATATTGCACGCAATGATACACTTGTACATCCATTCTTAATTTAAACTCACAACTGGTAACACATATATCACTACCATTACATATTGTAAGCTTTGTCTAATACCCACAGTAATGTTGGTTGAGTCTGGGTCCGAAAGAACCACCACTTATTCTTACTTGAATCTAAATCCAAATGGGAGGGTACTGATATGAGGTAGAAATCATAGTAAGTACACACTACACTTGAGTACACAACAGATAAACAACATCAATAGACATCGATACATAATTAAGTACATGGCAACTGAGTGCACATAATGATTTAAGTGTACAGTTTCCAACTCAGTTTCCAACAACCAATTAATTATAATCACCACTCCAAAAAATCCAATGATAAGAATATTCATACAAGTGTTCACAAAACTAACTTGGTAAAAACTGGTATCAACTACAAACAAAATGAACTTGCCTTAATTTGTGGTCGCCGATACAAAATGCATGGTCAAAAGAGCTCAGACCCTAACCAAAGCCCTTCATTTCACATATGAGAAATAACACTACTGCATTACTATGAAATTCATGTTACGAAATCAACCAGTCTACAGAATTTATCAATTACTTGGCATTTAAATTATATAGTTCATAACAGACAAGTAGTAATCGGGTGCACAATGATAATCTTGGAAGAATACCATATGTGGTAGAGAGATAGCTAAACTTTCAACTAGGAATTACACAGACAGGATCACGGAACCTCCTGGCAGTTATCATTTAACAAAATTAAGCCTAACCCATAACAATAACAGATACCATAGGTTAAGCCCAATGATTATAGCAATGGATTAGCGATTCTCAAAGAACGCTGATCTAAAGAGATTTTCAACTTAATTATACAGCCTACACATCATAACAATCTTTCTTATAGTATCAAAATCCTTACATTGGATATAAACAAAACTGTCGCTGCTTTATAAAAATTAATGTCGCAGTATAACTACACCTTTCAGTAGCAGATGGTATACGATTTTCATGAAATTTTTGTGGTAGCTTTATAACTCAGGTCAAAACAACATATTCAAAAATAAAAATATTCTAACGGTTCAATCAAAAGATATACACATTACAACATGGCTTCTTTTAATGTCGATGTACAGAATTTCAGTCACGATTCTCCCATACTTTGGGGTACCTAAAGTAATCAGAATTCTATGAAATTTTTACAGTAGGTTAAATACGTGGATATAAACATCATGCTAAACTTTCATCTCTACCCTATAAGAGGATAATGAGATATGTAGAAATCAGTCCGCTATTCAGGATTTAAATTCTGCACAACACAGTCATAGATGATACAATCTTTGGGTAGTAAACGAGACCTGATCTTCATAAAAAATTTATTGTACCTTCATCACACAACGAGGTATTACACATATAAATTTCATCATAACCCAACAACTGGATCTAATAATATTATTAAAACAAAGACAGACTTTCTAGGGTTTACAAGTGAAAAAGAGGAAGTGAACAATTTTCTTCAATACAAAATCAATTTGGATAAAACTACACAAACCCATACAATCATTTAGCATGAATCAAACATTACCAACGAATTTGGGAAAAAACCCCAATTACCTTCAATTAAGTTTATAAAACAATTATTGAATAAAAACCCCTTACCTTTGCTCGCAAGCCAACTCCATTACATGACATCAACAACTCTTTTTCTGATTTTTCTATCCCTAGTCCCACCAGTCTCTCAAATGTTGTATTCATGTTATTTGAATGAGAAAGATGAATCAATGACCATTAGAGAGAAAAAGGATAATAGAAAAGAAAAATTGTACCCTCTCCCAGCAAGTCCCCATATCATGGAAAGAAGAAAGGGAACAAGCACATTTGGAGAGCGCAGTACAACGGAGAGTTCTATGCTGCGTCAGGAAAGGATGCATCGCTCGCAAAAAAGAATCTATTGATTTTCTTCAAATTGGTTGGATCGTAGGTGCGATTACTTACTTCACAGGCGAGGTATCTGGTTCAAATCCAGGATGGCCCAGCTGTGCCTGGGAAACTTAAATCCATATAATTAAGCTTCAATTTATACATGCAAAAGAACTTGAGTAAAAACCCTTAAGTTCTAAAAATTGTTTCGGTTTCAATAAGAATGTGTTGGCTTAATTTAATCTCATCCGAAAATTTTGGGTTGAGTTATGGAGAGAAAGCAGAGAAAGAGAGAGAGACAATGAGAAGAAGAGAAAATGGAACTCTTTTTTTTTTACTTTTATATAGACTTGAGAAGGGTTTTAAAATGAGAAGATGAATACGTCTCTAACTGCTCATGCAGGCCGCGTGTCGTGCATGCTAAAATTCTTATTTTAACATATCTTCTACTGATCAAGCACATTATGCTATTAAGGGACAAACTAAAATGTTAAAGGCACATGAGTATTAATATTTTAGACATTCTGAGCGCGGAATTTGGTTCATGGGTTTGGTTAAACTAAAAGCAAAAGTTTGGAGTGTCACATCTTCAGAAATGTTCTTCCAATTAAAGCGAATACCCCATCTCTCGGCTCGACGATCAAGGAGATTTTGAATATAGTTCGATAGTAAGTTGTTCGCAGTATAATCAGAAGGATTAAACAGGTGTGCCTTATTAGGGATTGTAAAGTAACCCTGCGAGCGAGCCACAAACTTATTTATCAAGCAAATGAAATTGCCACTCAGTTGAAATATACCATGTTGGGGCAGTAAGGAAGTCTAGACTTCGTAAAATATTGGGTTCGCAGAGTCGTACAGAGGAATTTGCAGGCCGACCCTCAGCTCACCTAAAGTGATTCTAACACTATTTTCGTTTCAAGTTCCCTCCTGGATCATCTTCAAGCTAAGATTAACTTCTTTAGCAGATCCCTCGGGAATAATAAGCTTAAAACCTTGTTGATGAAGTTCCGTATTAAACTCAACAATTTATAAACATGGAACTGAGAATCAAAGACAAAGTGAGAATCGGATCAACCAAAGCACATACAAGATCAACAAAGTAGGAAAATCAATAAAACAGAATAAAGCTTACACAACAGGTGAAATCCAGGGCGAAAAAGAACTTTGACTGGCGTCCATAAGGAAATTTAAGCAGAAGGAAGGTTTTAGAGGAGAAAAAATTGCAGAGAATCAAAGGGAGTAATGAAGAAGAAGAAGAAGAAGAGAATAATAATTAATGGAGAAAAAATATTATTTGGGTGCATTTATACCCTAGGTCACCTACTGGGAAGGTAGAAGGTCATAAAAAAAAATATTTCATGACGTGTCGGTAGCAGAGTGATGAAAACAAGACGTGGAAGCGGTTTCGCAAGAATCTCAGAGAAGTGGAACTAAAACAGATTCTCTTAATATTCTACCCTTTTCCAAATGGAAAGCGAAGAGGCACAATGTGTGGACAGAAAATCACCTTTCCACGTGTACCCATCGTAAGGCAAGAACACGAGAAAAACGGATTCGAGTCGAACATAGAAGTTGTCCTCAACCAACATAGGGATATCCGTCTGCTCCACACGAGATCTAAACACGTGGAAAACACTAACAAGGAAATCAACAATCAAGTTTGAATTAGACAGTTGGGCATTTAATGCAGGCTCAAAACGGTCTGATCGACAGTCCGCAACTTGTCGGGACAGGTGGCAAGGTACAATTAGACAACGAACAGAACGATTGCGAAAATCTCCGTGAGGAGTAATTTGCGAGTTTATCAGCGAAGAGACTACTAGCAAAGATGAACGCTTCATAAAGAAAGTTAGAACGAAGCATCCAGCAAAGTCATCGAACCAACGAAACGAACTGTTACCCACTTTTAATATTTTTCTATAACTAGAGTTGTAAACAATGTAAAGAGGGTTGAGTAATTCTAAGTAAAGATGATAGAGAGAGAATAAATGAGAGAGATGGTGTGCTAAACTGAGAGCTTGTAATCGTCATTTCTCCATAGTGAAATCACTTTTGCGGACGTAGGTTTTAACACCGAACCACGTAAATCGTTTGTGTTATTATTTCTAACTTGATTGAGCTCTAATCTTGGCTAAGAATCTGACTGATAATTCTGAAAGTAGTTTAGGGTTGTGACTTTGGTGTGTTGTAGGGTTTCATGCAACTACAGTGATACTAGATTATTTTATCTTAAAATATTCATAATATTTATGTAAACATGAATTCACGAACCGTAAGGTTAAGGTTTTGTAGTTATCGACCTAATGTGATAACGACATTATTTTAGTTGTTTGATTATCATCACAGTGCTATAAAACACTTTCGGACATGATCACAATGTTGTTAAATGCTTACAATACTGGTTTACTTAAATATATTAAAACAACAATTACTTACTGTTGATGATGGTTTTTGACCACGGGAGAAAAATCGTAAAACTCTCACTGGTCCTTTAATAAAAAATACACAATATGTACGAATCAATGTAGTAACCCCGTATCTTGTCCCCATCTCGGCCAGGATCGAGACACTGGGACAATGAGATCTCGGAGAGATTCTCGATGAAATCTTAGAGTAACTTTCCAATCCTTGTTTCTAAATTTTATAGTGTTTGGTTCAAACTTGCATAATTTACGCCTGCTAAAGCTTGTATAAATATAAATATAACGGAACCACACCCAAAAAATTTATTAGACAAAATAAAAAATAGGTTTAAATTTTAATAAATCTACCTTATTACTCTTGGTGAAATTAATTCCATGAAGCATGTCTCAGATTTAAAATACTAGGTGTCATATTTGATAACTAATTGTATGCTTGTGATGATACTTTTGACTAGAATACTACTAGTTTTTCTATGACTTTATGTAGCTAAATTTGGTTTTTTATCTCTGTTAGATTTCCCAAGTGGTGATACAATCTTAAAATTCTTCATACAAGATCACAGTTATTTCTTTTCAAAAATAAAAAATACAACTTTTCAACTGAAATATCAATCAAATCACAAAAATCATAGCTTTAATCACCTAATTGTCCAACAAAAATAAAAACCCACACTGAAATCATTAAAAACAAACCCAAATAACCAAACTTTGTTTCACTGTCAAAACTAAAAAAACATACCATATAAGAAAGACCAGATTTAAGAATAGTAAATAGGGGTTTAATTGCATCTGTTGTGCTTGAGTAATCTCTTCTTCATCTACTGCTTCATTTGATGGTACTGTTGTGTAATGTAGCTAGGGTTTCTGTTACAAACCTTTATTTCTTTTCAATGTGAAAAAGAAGAGGAAAATGATTTTTATTATGGAAAGGTTAGAAAAGTAAAAACTGTGAATAACTCGTCTCGGCAGAGGTTGGGAAAATCAGGTGAGATTATCGTTTAAATCTTGGCTCAGCGAGATCGTAAGAATCGTTTCGTTATAGTGGCAAGACAGAGAATTTTGCCAGAATCTCGGCCGAGACGACCGAGATTGACTACATTGGTACGAATAATCTGAATATCGTAAATGATTGGGACTATGCAGACTCAACCAATGATTATAGGTGCTCTATGCTGATCCCTATAATCTCTCTCTAACAGGGTTGTATTATATCAAGATTTCTTTGGATATAAACTGATTACAGTTTTACCTGAATCTAGTGGATTAAGTAGGTTTTTTAAAAGAATCCTGGATTCTTATAGATATATAGTTTTGGATTATAATGAATTAGTTTAGATTAATTTAGATTTATAAAGATTGAAACATATTTCCAAACACCAAATAGTTTATCAAGAACAAAATTACAATACATATAAAAACAAAAGAGCTTCACAAAAGTTGTTTATATTTTGGGTCAAATGCCAAAGTTTGAAGAGGTTATCAACATGGGAAGCATATGGAAATGAATGAGAGAAAAATGAAATGACGTTCCAGACAATGAAGGAGTGTTGATGTTGAGTTTTTGACAAAGGAGAAAATTATAATATTGTTTTTCGCCTAGATGCAGAAGCATGAAACAAATATATATATAAATTTCTGATCAAGCGTCAGAATTATGAATACTACTTCTATCCTACATTCTGCAAAAAAATCGAGAAGGGATATTCAGCTCTTGGCTAAATTATCCCTGAAGCTCTTTTGCATATATATGCACCACCGAAATTTCAGAGCTATACTCAACTAAAAATCCTCGTTAGCTCATGTGTATCCATGTGAACTACTTGTATAACACAAAATATATTGGTTATACGAAATTTCGAACATTCAGAATAGAGGTGATGTCATATATCAATGAAAGCGCTAATAAGATGCATACCATCTAATTGCAGAGTCCCATCAAACATAATTTCAAGTTGCAAACTTCTGCGGCTAAATCTCTTGAATATGTTCTGTATGCACTGCACAAAAGTTAAGCATAAATGCTAAAAAATTAAATCTCACAAGACTGAAAAACTCTAAATAGGCCATAGTTATGGTCAAGGCATTAGCGAATGCCAATGCTAAAATGGCATATGGGCAGTTTCCCTGGCACTAACAAGTACAAGCCCTAGCCATGCTCCCAGCACGAACATATCAAACTAACATGGCAACAGTGCTAGCGCCAAGGCCAATGCTAGCGCTAGCTCCAGCACTGGGACCAACAGCGCTAGCGCCAAGGCTAGCCCCCTCACTATCTTCGCTCCCCCGCTCTACGCTTTGCTGTCGCGCCTATTGTTGTTGTTGTTGTGCCATTCTCCTTCGCTCAAGCCAATGCCATTTTTTGCTTGCTCGTACTAGCACCATTCTTCGTCGCTAGCGCCAATACCACGGTAAGTCGGCATAAAATCTACTAGTAGCATTACAACAAGACTCATGAATTTGAATCCATGATCACTAACTCCTACGAGACATCAAATCATATTACATAGGGGGGATTATTCATGGGGTTTTGGTCCGGTGGTTACAGCAACATGCGGCGTGGAAACACCCGGTGACAAGGTAGTGGTGACGGTTGAAGCGCTTGATGAGATGATGGAGTAATGATGTAGAAGTTTCCAGAAACTTCCCAAGACAAAGTGGACGGTTACACCATTACTCCCACAACCTCCACTGCCTCCACTACTTTACAAGGAAAGTGTGTGTTACCAATCATTATAAACAGGCTACTTAACCCATTTCAAAACACAGAGAACAAGCTGATCATTCTCACAGATCTGTTATTCTCCATCTCTACACACAATTCAACACACAAATTTCTTCAACTTTCTTTGCTTCCCTCCCCTAAGATCAACCCATTTTCTCTCCTCGTGAATGAAGCAGGGCGGAATGGATATTATTGTGGTTTAGGCTTGCCCTGTATGATTTTGATTTCCGAATCTAAAGAAAGTACTTGTACAATATATTGTTTTTCCTAGAATCAATATTTAGGTACTAACAAGGAAATACTATTTTTAGAAGAAAAACTCATGACCACATCAAATATCATAAATTCATTGAAAGAAATAATATGTTTCAATGAGAAAAAATAGCTTATCTTGGTATATAAAGGAAAAAAAAAAAAAAAATTTACCAAGTATGTAAACTATCCATAAGAAACCAAAAGAGTCTGATGGTTTGGGTTGAGATAGATATAAGATAATAACATACATATTTTGCCTACAAATATCCATAAGAATCCTGGTATTCTTGGACCCTCTACTATCCTAAGATATCTTAAGTAAATCGAATACCTATGATACTGGTTAAATCTTAAATAATCCAAATTGGATACCTCGGAAATTTAATAATTTCATATAAATCCTAATTAAATATCCATGAGTCTCTAGGACTTTCAGTTATCCATATAAATCTCAATTGAATACACCCTTGTAAATCTATATGATAGAACTTCACCCAAGCTGAACTCTCAACATCTCTCACGCATATATATATATCCGAGCTTCATTCGACCGAACTCTCAGTATTTGGTTATAATAATCAATCAAAAATATAATGTTCGAAATATTATCTTGTTTATAAAATAACTCAATTTTCTATGAAATAATATTTTAAAATGAATAACTTAACCTTTATGAAACGGAGGAGTAATAATCATGTCTTCGAGTTTTCTTATATAATATTTTATCAATTAAAACCTTTGATAGTGCTTATGTTTGAGTATCAGAATATATAAAAATGCAAAGTAAGACAGTATAGATTGATTGAGAATGTACATGCATAATGCATATTCAGAGTGTGGGATGTTTGTCTTCTATATTTTTCCATACAGGGGAGTGACTTTAAACATTCACAGGTTTTAATTAGTTATTACAACAGTTATTACAAATAAAGGACACATGATATTATATCTGATTCGAACATATAAAGAGTATTTGGATACCAATAGTAGAAAAAATTTGCTTCGGGAGAAACCGAAATCAGTCCCAAAAATCAGAAACAATTAAATTTTGTTTAATTTTTTACTTCTAGAAATTATTTTCTATTTCTAAAACTGAAAAACACCTTCTAAAATAATAGCCCGAACACCCACTTAATGCCATGGAAATTGATCACCAAAATTAGTAGCTAGAGTCCTAGACTATTTTGAATTGGTTTTAACTGTTGCAAGCAACTATATATGCTGATGTCAATTTGCCTGAAAAGCTTTAACGATGAATAGATAATGTTGCAAATTAATTACCGTGGCGAAATTTGATAATCACATTAAGGATCAAAAGAATAATACGATGGCAATTCAACATTCAATTGTCACATTATTTGCTACGCCTTTTACTGTCACAAAATTATCGTTCTGATGTAGTGATATATTACTGGTTTACACGGTTAGCATATGACGGTCAAGAATATGTCTTCAGTTCCAAAGACCAGTTAGTTTCTAGTAAACATCTGAAAATGAAAAATAAAACCATGAAGATTGTCATGTGTACGCATATTTTTCAAAATGATGGTTAGGCTCACACATTTACGTATCCAGGGCCAAAAACATGTCTTCACTTCCAAAGACCAGTTAGGCTTTCTTATACATCTACAGATGAAGCATAAAAGTATGGAATATGTCCTCCTGTTCATATACTTTTCAGAATGATAGGTCATAATTTGCTGGGAACATATTATAGTCTTCCGACGCGTTCTCCTCGCATGGATATACCATACCAATACACGGTTAGGTATTTGAGGAAAAAGTTTTTTCGTTTTCAAAGACCAGTTAGGTTGTATGCTTATAAGTATGGAAGTATAAGAGTTGTCCTTGTGTACAAAATTCTCAAAATGATAGGTCATAAATTGTTGGCACAAGATTATACTTTTATGTACTACCCTACATACAAGAAAATTTCTCAAATTGAAGAGCAAAATTTCAAGCAATACCATGTGATAATGTTTCTTAATACTCAGTGGACTCAAACTCTAGCTAGCTCCTCCCTTGAAATCCTCTTCACCACTAAATTGCTAGTATTTGACCAATGCCAACTATTGTGTCCCTCTCCCTCACTATAAATACTTGCTACCTTGGAAATTTCTGACATTCACATCAACTCTTCATATCCAACAGTAGGAACCTTTCCCTTAATTCTCAGCATTATAACTAAAAAGATCTTGTTGATCTTGTCTTCATATCCAAGAAAAGATAGAAACTGTTTGAAGGATTTGTTTTACAAGAAGTAGATATTATTCCTTAAATTTGTAAAAGCAATGGGAGGACTTCGCTTACCTGCTAAAATTTTCCGAAAATCTCTTTCTGTTACATCAACAACATCGAATGTACCTAAAGGATACTTAGCGGTTTATGTAGGAGAGTCCGAAAAGGAGAAAAAACGATATTTGGTTCCAATTTCATACTTGAACCATCCTACTTTCCAAGATTTGTTACATAAAGCTGAAGAAGAATTTGGATTTAATCATCCAACCGGCGGTCTTACAATTCCATGCAATGAAGAAATGTTCATCGATCTTACTTCTCGTCTGAGCAGCTAATGAAATGATGAAAACATCGTAGTATTAGATGTACACATAAAAAACTAACAAGATAACTAAGAGTAGTTAGCCAATTTGTTCGATCAAATTAAGAATTTTTGTAATGTAGAAGGGAAGAATTTCCCTATATATTGCTTGTAATTTGACATAGTTGTGGAGTTGAAATCAAAATTCGTCACCCTGACACCCAGTGAAAAACATGTTGTACTCTATAGTCTATATATCTTTTCATACGAGGAATTAGCTTCTATCAATCCTATCTTTCAAAAGTTTACTTTCTGTTTGATCTTGTTCATCAGACAGGATTAAAAATCACCCTAGAAACAGAGTTTCGTAAGAAATTAGCAACTTTTAAGGATAGTTAGTAATGAAATTTCTGAAAACAGGAAAGGTTTCCCTATGATAAGAACAGAGCTGCTTACCATAACATAGGAGATTAACAAATCAAGTTAATCTAATGAAATGCAAAATCTAGTACAAATCATAGCCAAAATTGTAAAACCAATATCTCAAAACTTTGAAAATTTTAAGTAACTGAAGGCTAAAGTAACTAGTACTTCTAACTTCCATAAGTAGTACCGACTTCATACGGCTAAAAACGATGCATGGTTTTCTTCTTTTAGAACCGTGGTGAAAACAAGATAAAGGAAAACTGTGACTAGAAAGGTTTCAAAAGTGCCAGCAGTACATGTCGCTAACCAAACAAGTACAATTAACGTAAATTCTAAATTAAATGGAAGACAACCAATTTTCTATTAATTCAAATCCACCAATTCTAGACCAGTAATCTCAACATCTCAAGAAGACAAGCTAATGGACCCCTGACTGAGTTTGTGTATGATAGATATGGAACATATGGTTATAAGGTCTCACCAATCGTAGGGCATCTTAGTATTGAACCACATAATAAAACTTCTTTTATGCAGTTCATGACAACAGAGAATCGATCGACCTGATTAGTGAGGAAACAAACCCATGTGATTAACTAGCTACTCACAAAAAAGAACCCACATTGTATATGTATAGACAATCAAATGCTTCTTCACCTCTCTTTCTCTCTCTGATTTAACGTGTTGCTTAATTAGCACTTCTCTCTTTCTCACTCTGATTGTTCTGTTTAGTCTTCTGGCTTCTAGGTATATCGTCCTCAGTTTTGCTGATTATTTGATATAGCCCCCAAGAAAATTTCACAGTTTGTGTTGGGGTGACTCAATTTATGAAGAGATTTGTAGTTCCAATATCGTTCTTGACCATACGTCCTTACTTCTAAGAACGTCTAAGTCGAGCAAAGGAAAAAATTTGGGTTTGATCATCCAACTGGTGGCCGTAAACTCAATCAAGGCACCAATCGGGCTTCTTGAATAAATGTGCTTTGATCAAAGAAAAAAAAACATATTAAACCTGCAATTTTGTAAAGCACTTTAGGATTACAAAATCATGAGGAAACATTGTCTTCATATTCTCTACTTATACAAGACTAAATTTCAACGGAGTATGAATACTGCTACTGCTAGAATTGAATCAGATAAAATGAGGTCATTCTTGTAGTAATACTAATTATCACTTATCTATATATATACTATATATAAACGTCCAGGATTTCTACATTATATTAATCGCCTTTCACTGTTGCTAAAAGTCGTTTTGCTAAATGTTCTAGTGTTGTTGTTTGTGTCGTCAGTATCAATAACGAGTTAATATTAAGATCTTCAGCTGCTTTCAAGTTGTAGTCCACTAGGACATAATGTGTTCCAACAACCTAGCAGCAAAATTCAATCTGTTTACAGGTCTCTATTAGATTTGATAGACATAGTGTTAAAAACTGAGGTCTGCAGTAACCAGATTACTTTGTCCAGTCCAGCTCATGTTAGATATCTTTCGTAATAATAGGGGATAAGTGGTCATATTTCTTTGCATTCTAAGTAAAAGTATACCACTAATTCTTGTAAGCCTGCAAGCAAACAAACAAACAATCAACTTAATTATTGAGCCCACCACATAACAAATCTTTCTTTTCCCCTCTTCTCATTTGCACCTTAACTTTTTGATAGGCACCTCACCAAATTGATGGTCTCTTCTACTGTCTATCATCTCGGATGTATATAATTAGATGACCGCGCGAAGTGAGAGGTCAGACCGAAAATTCATTCAGTTCCAGTCCGATTAAATTTTAACCAAAATCCTTTAATTTTGTGGCGTTTATCATTTTGGAACATTTATAAAAGTTCCTAAATGATTCTGTTATTTATCATGGTTTTATAATGCTGTTCGCACCATGGTTTTTGTTTTATGGAGCGGGTTTATGGGCCGATACTGTTTTATCCAATCCGAAACTTCATATTCTCTACACGACAGTTCAAGACCTCTAGTTTTAAGAAAAATAGAGATTATGAATCCGAATCATTTGATTGATGTAATGATTTTTTTAAGAAGTTTGAACGTTGAAGGACGTTTGTCATCAATTTAATTAATTGTCTCAGATTTTTTTCTTCAAATTCTAGAAAATGTAAAATCATTTTGATTTACATTTCTTGTGACGGACAGTTATCTCATATAAAGATTGTCTCAAAAAATTTCTCAAATCCTAGAAATTGTAAAATCATTTTGATTTACATTTCTTATCTCAAAAAATTTCTCAAATCCTGGACTCCCTTCTTTCGTCTAAAAATACATATTTCAAGTACTAAAACAACCAAAACAACCAAAACAACAAAGTTTTTCACATGTCAAACCTCTATATCTAACAATTTCTAATTAAGTGTTCGTCGAGAAAATCCAATCTTCAACTAGCTTTCCTATTTCTCTTAATTGTAAACAAAATATATAGGTTTCATTTCCACTAGAAAGACTCTTCGACATTTTGGGTTGGTGATCCCCGTACGACATTTTGAGGTTTACGTTTTCGAGAAAAGATTTGTAGTTACAATATCATATTTGAATCATTTTTGTGTCCAAGAATTTCTAAACCAAGCAAGGGAAGAATTTGGGGTTGATTATCCAATGGGAGGTGTTACAATTCCTTGTAGCCAAGAAACATTTATCTATCTTACATCTCAACTAGATGACTTGTAACTAAGTGCATAGAAAAATTCTCAAAATTACTTAAGATAGGGTCATGATAATTTCTTGTACAAGACTCATGATATTGTAATACAGAAATTAGTTAGAAATTATTCCGTTAATCAAATGATAGTTATCCTTCGCTTGTACATCTTTAGTAATGTAATTTTTTTTCTTCCGGAAGCATAAATTAATTAAGTGATCTTGTTTAAACTTCCCCATCAATTTTTCAAAAAATCTGTATATTTCAGCTTAATAAAATAAAATAAAAAGAAGGTATAAACGGAAAAGTAGTTGTTGACTTACTGGTGTATGTATCACTGGAACACATAGGTTGAATGTCAATTTAGTCATCCTTCAAAATAAAAAAATAAAAAAATATTATTTTTAATAAAATATTGTTGGATATTATAAGATTGTTTGCCGTTACGACGGGGATCCATCATAATCCACTATTATGATTTTTGGAGGTGTCCGTTGAAAATGAAGACACATCTTTGATAGATATGAAGAAATCTATAAGTAGTAAAGATGTTCTCTTATTAGAATAATCAAAAAAATTATATATTTTTTTCTTCTTCTAAGCATCATCAGAATCTTAAGACAGTACGTTTTTGGTCGGATTAAGGAAGTACAATTCTTGAATTCGATTACGTTGTTAGGGCTTCATTGAATCCTGGAGGCGTAATTTGTAGACTTGTTGTCCTCGCTAAGAATCGAAAAATCCTTCAAGTCAGGGCTACACCATCCTTGTTTGTTTTCATCCTATAGTTTTAACACAAAATAATAGATAAAGAACGAATGCTAAAAAGTATTTTCCACTTATATTTTTTTTTAAATTGTGCAAATATGAGAAGACTCATTTTTTGTTCGACGAAGGGCATACCTTGGCCATCTGACATTGGAAATAGTCATCTTTGGAATCCTAATGGTCGTCATTGCTATAAAATGGATAACAATATAACATCAATAGGTTTTATGAGATTCACTTCTTTTTTTCTTTAATCGAAAAGAAGATTTATTGGTTTTGAATGAACATTAATTATCTTTTTTAATACACAAGTGTACCAAAAGAGAATATTGTCTACATATTCTTCCTATTGAGAGAGGTTTCTACTATATTTAGCCAATGATTTGTACTACATGGTTAACATCTTTGTGCACATAAGTGCATAACCAGTTATCAGGTGTGGACAAAATGGTCAGAGAATCCATCATCAGAATTCTGGTTGTCCATTTTGTTGAACTCAAACTACAATTCAAAGCAAAAATAACACTATGGTAATTTCCTTGTGAGTGCAGATTCCTCGCACCATGTCTGTCAGTCCCATCCCCTAACATATAGGGGCTGTTTCGTAATTATTATATTAATAGATTATTAACTAATAATTAGTTATGCAAGCCATAATCTATTTTAAAGGTGTTTGGTAATATCTATAAAAACCTATTATTTTAAGTGAAAATAAAAAAAAATCCATTAATTCTATTATTAGATAAAACATATTTATAAAAATTGTAATAATTTTTTTTTATATCACAATTTAAATCACGTTTTTTTTCTCTTGTCATTTTTCTTTCTGTTTCTAAACTGCCCAAGAGACAGAACGAGAAAAACCATGGTCGAAATCTAGATCTTTCACCTTTTTCCTTGCCTCTCTTCATTTTTGTTTATCTCCTCTCTGGCACATCTTCTACCCTTCCCCTTCCCTCATTTCATTCTGATTTCTCTACCTTCTGATTTCTTTTTAAGCCTTAAATATTTGCGAGCGGTGAGGTCATCTTCTTGTTGAAGTTGAAGAAATTCAAATTCAGGTAATTATTCTTAAGTGGATTTTTGATTTATTTTTCATAATTTCAGTTAGGGTTTTCAACTGTTGGTTTTCTCTGTTATTGTTTTTTAATATACTTAGAACTGTTTGTAAAATTGCCCCACTGATATTGGTATAGACTAACATTTAGTACCTCTGTTTACGATGCTTAGTAGAAACCCTTGATTAACTATATTTATTGTAATCTAATCTTTGGTTACTCAAAAAAAAAAGAGAAAAATAAAGATGAGAATCCCTTTTGTTTCACGGATTTATGAAGGTTTTTTTGGTGAAAAGGAGAAAATATGTTGCTAAATGCAACAGACCCCTTCATTATAAAACACTTGGATTGTTCAGTTCTTAACTTCAAAATTTGATTCTAGGTTTTTCTTATTGGAACTTTGAGAGTTAAAAAAATGTCAGGGAAATCTTGTTTTGGCTCAGGGGATTGTGATTTTAATATTAAAGGAGTTCTTAGTCATGGTGGCCGTTATGTTCAGTACAATGTTCATGGTAACTTATTTTAAATCCCTAATATAAGTATATTTGTCCTATCAAACCTGTTGGTAGAGGAGCTTATGTAATTGTCTGGTAAGAATATTACGATTTCTCGATCATCTTATAAGAGAATTACGACAATTATAAGCTTTGCAGTTTAAGATTGTAGCTTAAGGTTTTGAAATTTGAGGGGGTAATAGATTTTGTAGAAGTTATACAATTCTTTTTTTCTTATTGTTGACAATACTCTCCTGGTGGATAGTTTATACCGTAATACATATTGTTAGTTATTTATATCGAAGCTTCATCATTGTGTAAATCTTACGGATAACATATCATTACGCTATCCTCCATATCATTGTTCGTCTTTTCAATTTTATCTTTGTGCTAGTATTTTGTATACGTCTGTCAGCAGTGTTGTTGTAGTTCAATGAGATTAAATGTTCTTTTTTTTGTGTAGTTCTGCTGTGAATTCAGACACGCCTGAAGAGGTTGTGATTTAGAAGATTTGCAGTGCATTTGATAACATGATATATGCCACAAAGACACTAAGAGAAATCAAGCTTCTACGCGCCACAAGTATCAGAAAATATAAGTTACTGAGCAACATAATGATATCGAAAGTTTTTATTACGAAATGACATATCTAAATTTTAAGATGTTTACGATGGGACCAGACAGAATGATATCGGAGTAGTGGCCCAACCCTTATGCTCCATCATTGACTTGCTAACTTGGAGACACTTTCAATCTGAACATTAGTCTTGTAGGACACATTTTGGTTTTCCAGCTAGATATAAGCAATTTTATCGTGTTGTATATGCAGAAAGTTAGTATGTATTCCATGTGCATTTTGTATGTACTTTGTCATTCTATTTTATCACTAATAAAATTGTATTCAAAATTGAGCTACCTAAGTCAGCATTTGTTCATCAGAAACAAACATCAAGAAAACAAAACACTATGTTTAGTGCTAATTGTTTAGGGTACCTCGATCCAGGTTATTGTACTAGTTATCATTTGTCCCCGCTTACTGTACATCTTTTGTACATTTGAAATTTTGTTTATAAGCTTGTTTAATTTCATATCCTTATGTACTGAATTATCCTTTATTAGGATATGGACTCCGACGAGAAGGTTGAAGACCTCACCTTATTACTTGTTGTTGGAGCAGTTATTGAGAACCAAAAGGGCCGTATATGCAGGGAACCTTGTAAAACTTCCATACTAACAGGACATCAACACATGCAAGAGATTTTGCACGGTCATCCACGTAGATGTTATGAGCAATATCGCGATCAAGTTTACTAAAAAAGTTTGTTAGTATATTGAACTATGGTTAAATTTATATATTTTTGGTTTTAAAAAAAAAATTAAAATAGTAATAAAAAACATGTTTACCAAACAATTTATCATATAAATGATTTTTATTTTTTAGATAATTAATTATTCTAAAAAGATGTTTGCTAAAATTTATTATAAAAATAATATTATAATTATTTTTTAATTTATAATTATCTATAATCATAATAATAAACATAATTTTTACTAAACAAGGCTATAGGCCATTAAGTGTTCCAACGATCTAACAATAGAACTCAAACTCGGTATATGATCTAAAACTCACAAATTAGATTTGGAAGACCTATCTATTAGTATAAGATGTCTTTGGATCTAAAGACAACAAATTAGATTTGGAAGACCTATCAAAGTGTAAGATGTCTTTGGAATTGTAGATCAAGTATTAAATTTAAGGTCTCTCCGTTTTGATCGGCAAGTGCTTGGGTCCTCTTGTTTTACTAGTACGTACATCTGTAGGGCCTTATGTTGATTCTATATGTTGCGTACACCTGTGATTAAGTAATGCTGGCCACAAATTGTTGATATTGATCGAGGCAACAATCCCATGTGAAATCCTTAACAGATAAAGATGATGAGCAAGACAACTCTTTCTTCGTCACTCATTTCATTTCCGCATTAACTCCACTCATCCTTGTCTTCTATATATATTCTCAAGCATTTCAATAACTCAAAACATCCAGAATTACAAAGCTTCTCATATCTATATCTTTCTTTCTCTCTTGTTGATCATCTAAGCCTTCTAATTGCTCTTAGTTTTCTTGTTCCTAATATTCTCAAGATGGGGTTCAATTTAGCTGCAAAGATTCTCCGACGTTCATCTTCAAAAGGAAGAAATGATGACATGACAGTAATTCCCAAAGGACATTTAGCAGTCTATGTCGGTGAGACTCAATTGAAAAAGAGATTCTTGGTTCCGATATCTTACTTGAATAATAGTTCATTCCAAGAACTTCTAAGCCGAGCAGAGGAAGAGTATGGGTTTGATCATCCAATGGGTGGTCTTACAATTCCTTGCCATGAAGACACATTCATTCATCTCACTTCTGGATTAAACAGTTTCTAATCGAACAAAATTGAGATGTAAAAATCTAATGTCTCTCCAATTTTGCAACTTTAGGGTAGTCATTAATTAGATTCTGTGTAAAAATTTACTTCAACTAATTGGTATATTACTCAATGAAAAGGAACAATTTGATGATACTGAAATTCTTTTTTTTTGTTCGTTGCGGAATTGACTTTTATATTTTACCAAACGTCCTAACTGTCAGTTGACCAATGCTAACCATTTGTACATTGGCAAAAAGTTTTTATCCCCCCTAAAATCATCACTCAAATATTCTTCCCCATCTAATCGCTCATCTCATCCCAACCCCTTAGAATCAGCGGCTGCTATATTCCGCACATACCGTACAATATGGGGCAATATACTATCTAAAAACTAGAACCAAACACTTTACATGTATTATGAATTGTATGAAATCCTAATTAATTTTTAAAAATGTAATCACCGAGTATATAACCTAATTGAGATCAGATTTCAACCAAATTTGATATATTTTAAACTAATGGCACCAGCACCTTTACTACATCACCACTACCATTTCCACCACCACTGTCACTACCAAATTCATATGTGCTATTTGAAAAAACCTATCGCTCATCTGCTTCATAACAATTACCAGAACTTTGATTGTCACCATCATTTATATTCTCCATCTTTATTTTGTGATTTTTTGGGAGGATTCTGAAGGAATTTTGAGTATGTATTTGCAGAAGAATAAGAACTGTTGGTTCTTCTTCTGCGTGATTTTGTTTGGGGTAATTGGGGATTCATCCATCTCACTTGCCTTAAATGGGGTACTTCCCCAAACATACACAGCTTTTCAGAAGAAATTAACTCCCTTTTCACTCCATGTCGTCGTTTCATACAAATATTTGTCTAATCATTCTAATGGGAAGTTTAATTAAAGAGGTCTTTGACAACTGACGACTGTTGTATTGAGAATTCCACTTGATTGAAAGACAGGTATGCTATAAAACCTCTACATTTGGCTTCGCTTGAGATATTAGAGATAAAAAACCTCTAATTACTCACCAGGCATCATATTGGACCTCATCTTTGGGTTAAACAAAAATCAGGTTTCACTGGAGATTTATTCTATCACACGTGCTAGATTGAAACATGCTTAGATGATTAAGAAATTTTAAATTCTTGCAGTTACAGGGGTCACGCTTAATCCCAAAAGAAGCATCCAATCACACTAATTAAACTATTACCTGGCAATAATAACAGTCAATTTAGTCCGAATTCAGACAATTTGGTGGTTAATTGAATAAGTTTTCAAAGCAATGACACCATTCTGGTAAGGGTATTCTGGTCATTTTCATAATCGCCCTAAATATTTGTTGCACCACTCCGGTAAGGGTATTCTGGTTATTTTTACAATCGCCCCAAATATTTGTTATTTTACTCCGATAAGGGTATTTTGGTAATTTTAAATCCCAAGAATATTTGCTTAACTACTCCAATAAGGGTATTTTGGTGATTTTCAAAGTCCCCATAATATTTGCTTGAGAACTCTAGTAAGGGTATTTTGGTAATTTTTACAGTGCCTATAATATTTGTTGCAGCAGAGAATTATAGAGTCTGACATGCTATATCTCAATTTCATAGGAATATACACCAAAGGTCTTATATCTATGGTAATAACCTGGTACATAACTAGTATCTCTATACCAGATCCCTAAATTCACCGAAGAACCATAGAATCTGACATGTTACATCTCCAGTTCATCGGAATCTACACTAAAGGTCTACGATCTCTAGTAATAACCTGGTACATAACTAGTATCTTTATACCAGATCCATAAATCCACCGAAGAACCATAGAATCTGACATGCTACATCTCCAGTTCATAGGAATGTACACCAGAGGTCTATGATCTCTAGTAATAACCTGGCGCAAGCCTAGTGTTGTTTTAATCCCATGACCCAAATTCCACCCAATTATGTGTTTTGACTACAAATTTGACCCACTTGACCAAAATATTTGATCTTAATCCGGACGACTTTAACCTAGATATTTTGAGAGAAAAAAATCTCTCCTCAATTATTGTACTCTTCTTTCTTGTCCGAAAGTTTTGCTCTCAAATTTCGTTTCCCTCTCAATTTCCCACTCTAATAACTCTTTTTGATATTGATTCCCTCAAATATTTGAAACCCTTTCTGATTTCCCTCTCAAATTTCATTTCCCTCCTCTCAAATTTGAGTAAATAATTTCAATTATCCTCCCTCTGTATTAAGATAGTGAGATGAAGAACTCGAACCTTTTTCTCTCCATTATCCCCATCTTCCCACACCATCTTCACTCATACTTCTTACTTCTCTAATGCCTCTTCACTCACATCTATCCCTGTATCTCATTCATTCTCAAGAGGTATTATTTGTAGCTTTTAGCTACAAATTTTTTTCTTTTAGGGTTTAAACAAAAGTTTTAGATATGTATGAAGATCATTGGCATGTTTTAGATTTATTCTTTTTACTTTAAAATTAGGGCTTCCGTGGTTGTAATGTCAATAGATTTCAACGAGAATTTGGATTTTTGTATTTAGTTCACTAATGGTTTTTTTTGTTGTTTACTGCTTTACATTCATTTTTATTTTGGTTGTTGTAATCTCTTTCAATAGATTACAAACCAAATAAGGGTTTTCAATTATCTGTAACTAAGATACATCTATACTTTTGTGGGTATTTAGTATTTGTTTACTAGTACTGATGTAGGTTTGTTTAGCTGTAATCTATTTCAATAGATTACTGCTTTATATTTTGGTTTGTTTGGTTGTAATCTCTTTCAATAGATTAATTTTTTATATAAGGTTTATTGTTTTTTAGTGGTTTACATTATCTTTCAATAGTTTTTTCTATATGCTTTTGTTTACTGTGTTACATTCTTCCTTCTTTAGGTTGTTGTAATCTCTTTCAATAAATCATAACCCAAATAAGGTTTTTCAATTATCCGTATGTCAGACAAAATTAGGATTTGTTTAATCCTACTGACGTAGGTTTATTTAGCTGTAATATCTTTCATTAGATTAATGCTCTAGATTTATGGTTTGTTTGGTTGTAATCTCTTTCAATAGGCTACTGCTTTACATTTAAAGTTTATTGATTTTTCTTGTAAGAATTTTATTTCAATAGTCTGTTCTGTACTACATTTCTTATATGTGGATTGTTGTTTGGTTTCCCATATGGTGGTCCTGCAAATCTGTTTAAGCGTTGGAATAAATTCATTGTTGGCCTAAATCAACTCTGTCAAAATAAATTTATTACGCCCCTTAAAAAGCCTTGTAGGATTAGGTATATACCTACATCTATATGAATTGTATCTTTCATCTATGATTCTAGCCATTCCCATGAACATGAGGCTGTTGCAGGTTTCCTTTCTAATCTCTGGTTTGTTTTGTTACATATTATGATCCCTTCAAGTATGTTTCTTACGTGATTCCTGACAAAAGATACAACTTATACCACCATAGAGTTATCGGAGTGGAGATGTATTATTCGTTAGGTTTGCTGTAAATGAAGGAGATCGATGCTGCAAACATGATGAGTAATACATTCTCCTCTCTAATTCCATTGGTGGGTAAACTCGTATAATAATTAGTTCCTTATTATCATTAGTTACTCTTGGTTGATGCACTTACTTACTACCTTTCTCTTTTTGTTTTGTGAGGATTCACTGATGCAAAGTCCTGAAGCTGGAGAATTCTTACCGCGGAAAAAGTAAATTAATCTCAGGTTTGTGCCGTTACCTATATTGCCATGCATTTTACTGTTGATGATTCCTGCCAAATATTTAATCACCTCATATGCTACCAAGATATAGCCTTGCAGGTGGTTGATAGAGATATATTAGGACTTGCAGGATTCGCATACAAAAATATAAGAGTTGTTGGTGTCTTTGCACCATTACTGTATTCATCAACTATTATGCCAAAAGAATCAATTCATCTGCTAGAGTTTTCGGAGAGAAAACATATAACTTGTTTAGTTTCTGTAAACTCTATGCATGTGATTTTAATCTTTTGGCACAAAACAATATCACCTTATGGAGATCGACGAGGAAAAACAGACAAGTAACCTTACAGGATCAGTGTACACCAAAATAAGAGATATGATAGTTTACGGGTATCTACACATGTGCACACATTTCAATTATATGAGTTATTATCGATGCAAAGCTGCATGCTTCCTTTTTAATCTCAGGTTTGTTTTATTACCTATTATGATCTCATCTAGTATGTTTTTTACATGATTCATGACAAAAGATACAACTTACCACCGTAGAGTTTTCGAAGTGGAGATGTATTGGTCGTCAGATTTGTTGTAAAAGAAGGAGATCGATGCAGAAAACCTGACAACCAATACATTTTCCTCTCTAATTCCATTGGTGGGTAAACTCGTATAATAATTAGTTTTCCTTGTTATCATTAGTTACTCTTGGTTGATACACTTACTTACTACCTTTTTCTTTTTGTTTTATGAGGATTCACTGATGCAAAGTCCTGATGCTGGAGAATTCCTACTGCGGAAAAAGTAAATTAATCTCAAATTTGTATCTTTACCTATATTACCATGTATTTTACTGTTGATGATTTCTGCCAAACATTTAATCACCTCATATGCTACCATGATATAGCCTTGCAGGTGCTTGATAGAGATATATCAGGACTTGCAGGATTGGCATACAACAATATAAGAGTTGTTGGTGTCTTTGCACCATTATTGTATTCATCAACTATTATGCCAAAAGAATCAACTCATCTGCTAGAGTTTTCGGAGAGAAAATATATCACTTGTTTAGTTTTATGTAAATTCTATGCATGTGAGTTTAATATTTTGTCACAATACAATATCACCTTATGGAGATCGACGCAGTAAAACAGACAAATAACCTTGCAGGATCGGTGTACACCAAGATAAGAGATGTGGTAGTTTTGGGGTACCTATACATGTGTACACATTTCAATTATATGAGCTACTATCGATGTAAAGTTGCATGCTTCCTTTTCAATCTCAGGTTTGTTTTATTACCTATTATGATTTCATATAGTATGTTTTTTACATGATTCCTACCAAAAGATACAACTTACCACCATAGAGTTTTCGAAGTGGAGATGTATTACTCATTAGGTTTGTTGTAAAAAAAGGAGATCGATGCAGAAAACTTGACAACCAATACATTCTCCCCTCTAATTCCATTAGTGGGTAAACTCGTATAATAATTAGTTCCCTTGTTCTCATTAGTTACTGCTGGTTGATATACTTACTTACTACCATTTTTTTTTTGTTTTGTGAGGATTCACTGATGCAAAGTCCTAATGCTGGAGGATTCCTACTGCGGAAAAAGTAAATTAATATCAAGTTTGTTTCGAAACCTATATTGCCATGCATTTTACTGTTGATGATTTCTGCCAAACATTTATTCACCTCATATGCTACCATGGTATAGACTTGCAGGTGTTTGATAGAGATATATTAGGACTTCCAGGATTGGAATACAACAATATAAGAGTTGTTGGTGTCTTTTCACCATTGTTGTATTAATAAACTATTATGCCAAAAGAATCAACTCATCTGCTAGAGTTTTCAAAGAGAAAACATATCACTTGTTCAGTTTTCTGTAAACTCCATGCATGTGAGTTTAATCTTTTGGAACAAAACAATATCACCTTATGGAGATCGATGCATCAAAACAAACAAGTAGCCTTGCAGGATCAATGTACACCAAGATAAGAGATTTGGTAGTTTTGGGGTACCTACACATGTGCATGTATTTCAATTATATAAGTTATTGTCGATGCATAGCTGAATACTTCCTTTCCAATCTCAGGTTTGTTTTATTACTATTATGATCTCATCTAGTATGTTTTTTACATGATTCCTGAAAAAAAAATACAACTTACTACCATAGAGTTTTCGGAGTGGAGATATATTGGTCGTTAGGTTTGTTGTAAAAGAAGGAAATCGATGCAGCGAACCTGAAAACCAATACATTCTCCTCTCTAATTCTATTGGTGGTTAAACTCGTATAATAATTAGTTTCCCTTGTTATTATTAGTTACTATTGATTGATACACTTACTTACTACTATTCTCTTTTTGTTTTGTGAGGATTCACTGATGCAAAGTTCTGAAGCTGGAGAATACCTACTCAGGAGAAAGTTTCCAAGTAATTGTAATCTCAGGTTTGTTTATGTAACTTTTATGAACTTTTTAAGCCTCGTGTTTTACATGAATCCTGCCAAAAGGTACAACTTACCACCATAGAGTTTTCGGAGTGGACACGTATTAGTCGTTAGGTTTGTTGTCAATGAAGGAGATCAAAATATATAACATGAAAACTAATTCGTTCTCCTCTCTAATTCCAATGGTGACTAAACTCTTATAATCATTTGTTTCCCTTGATATCATTATTTTCTCCTGATTGATGTACTCACTTACTACCATTGTTTTTCTGTTACTGAGGAATCATTGTTTGGAAGACTTGAAGTTGGAGATGTGCTAGTATCGTAGTACCATCTTAAGTGCAGAAGAACAAGATATTATTATGTTATTGTTCTTGCAAGTATTTTCAAGATTTCATACTTATTCAATAATGAAGTTTGTTGAAATGATTTTATTCATAATCTCTTGTACAAGACTTGCAGGATAGGTATACAACAATAAACGAACAATATATTCATCTTTATGCCAAAAAAACAACTCACATCATAGAGTTTTCGTAGAGAACATGTTACTTGTTAAGTTTTCGGAAAACTCTATTCATGTGAGTTTTTGATTTTTGTACAAAATATTAAATACCTTATGCAATCGATGTAACAAACCTGACAAGTAACCTCCTAAATTCCAGTTGGTGAGTAAACTCTTAACATATTAGAGTTTCTTGCGTTACTTATGATTATTATGGTTTCCTTCCCTTAATGAAATTTTGGTTGACTCATACTACCATTCTCTTTGTTTTTTTAGGATTCATTGATACAAACACATGAAGCTGGATAAATCCTAATGTGTGGGGTCAATGAAGAAGCTGGATAGACAAGTGAGACAGTGTTGTCTTTGCAAAGCTATATCGAGGGAATGAACTTGTAACCAAGACCAAGTTTCTTGAATTAAGTTTATCCCTTCTCTTGTATAGCATTGCAGGACCTTGATAGAGAAATGTTACTATGGATGTGCAGAAATACATTGACAGTGTTGGTCCTACGAAGCTGCAGAATTAGCACATTCTCCTGTGTAATTCTATTAATTAATAAACTCTTACTACATATGTTCATTCTTTTTCATATGAACCATGTATGTAAATTACCAGTGACAATTATGTCAAAGAGAAACTTTTCATACTTAGGTTGTCAATGTTCAAATTATTGTCAATGAATGGCTTTTAGATGAGATCCAGAATGAATAAATATTGATATTCAACAATGAGAATGTATGAATTCCATAACGACAATGAACATGTAAACGAATTGCCCAAATTAATGAATGAATCTTTGTCTCTCGTACGAAAGTTGTTCCTAATTGGATATTTTGTTTCATTATCTGCATAAGTATCACATCCGAGCCAAGATGTGGTGTGAATCAACATATATAACCACAAATTTATTAGAGAGGTATATATCTTACTAAAATTCACTGTTTTCCATATGCCATGATAATGATTATTACTTTTTCTTGTTGTAAAATTATGAGTTTGTTCTTACTACCATCCTTGTTGTTTGTCAGGATACTGGAATTGATGGCAATAACTGATGTCAGGAGGTGGTTAAGGATACTTTAATATCAATGGATGACTTCTTTTGGCGGATGATCAACTTTTTATGGGACAAGGTATAATGCAGAACAACAATTGCTTATATTAGAAACTGCTGAAACACATAACCTTTTCATTTGCTTATAACATAGGGAACCATGTATGTTTTTTTCCTTAAGCAGTTCTTTCAATGTAAAAACTACACTCATATATACTTAGATATGTGAATGAATGATGAAACAAATATTGGTTCAATTGGTTGTTGTATGGATTCCAGAATTAATGAATGAATGAATTACTTTTGTTGCTAGAATGAGAATGTATGTATTGTAGAATGAGAATATATGTATTGCAGAATGAGAATGAATTATGGGTTTTAGATATAGCATTGTAGGTTCAAAAATGAATTGCATTGCAGGTTCAGAAATGAAATGCAATACAGGTTCATGAATGAATTGCACTACAGGGTCTAAATATGGGAGCTTAGTTGTAACATATAATTAATAAAGTTATTTTTCTTTAAAAAACTATATTTTTTTTATCAACGTTGAATCGACATTATAAAATATGTTAGTAATTATCGCTACCTGGCAAATCCCTTACTTTTACAATCAATCCTCAACGGATTAAGGCGTTACATCACATGGTACAGCTGATTGACATGTGGAAACTTTGGAGAATTTATGGAGGAAATCGGGTTTTAAATTTCCAGAAACCGCACAATTATATAGCCAAAGGGAATAGGCCGCGCCTAAAATCATTCCAAGCGCTGCTAATGTGGCTACTAAGCTATTTCTTTGGAAAGCTCCTACTAAGATGGGAAATTCCCCGATAAAGCTGCTAGTACCTGGTGAACTCATATTGGCCAAAGTGGAAGAGAAGAAAATGGTAGAGAGATTCGGCATGGTGCTCACTGAACCTCCGTAATATCTAACAAGTCGAGTCTTATGTCGGTCATATAGAACACCAACACATAGAAAAAGGGCTGGAGGAACCGGTCCATGACTTGACATCGGTGGAATGCTACCTCCAATTCCTTGTATGTTCGGACTAAACATACCAATAGTCACCAGATTCATATGAGCTACAGGGGAGTAGGCAATAATCTTCTTAAGATCGATCTGTACAAACGTTACAGTTAGCTTTTACGAATTATATCGTTATGATAGATGTTACAGCCAAATTGTTACAATCAATTAAACAACGTCTGTTAGTCGTTGCTACAACCGTTAAAAAAAAGAACAACTAGCAGAAAATCAACCGTCACATACAAAGTCATCGTTACATTAACTGTTACGCCGAACTGTTATAGATGAACTGTTACAATCAACTAAACAACATCTACAATCGTTGATAAAGCAGTTACAAAGAAGGACAACTAGTATGATTTCAACCATCACATACAATATCACCGTTACATTAATTGTTACATCGAACTGTTACAAGCTAACTATTACGATATGAGAGAGTAACGGTTATCCATTACAACAACATATCAACACGTTAAATTTGTGCTGACTAGATAATCGTTGGAGTATTTTATCCAACAGATGCAATACTAATTAATTAATTTTTACTGTAACATTTTTTACGTTGAGAAATTATTGTAACAACGTTTTTTTCGATTTTATAAAAAATACATTGTAACATTAATACGACGTTACAAAATCCTTGATTTCATATAGTGGTTACTAAACATATGTGGCCACACTTCGGATAAACAAACTTTCTCGGTGGCATGAGATTTTATGGATCGGGAGAATGAGGTGAGTTTTATTTGGATGTTAAAAACCTTGAAAGAGATATACCATAGTGATCAAGTGCCTAGGATCATAGTGACGGATATGGATCAAGCACTAATGAATGCAGTAGAGGTGGTTTTCTCGGATGCCAAACTATTTTTTGTACATGGCACATATAATGCAGTATCAGAGCATATTGTAGGGGCCATATCCAGAGGCCAAAACCATTAAAGATAGTGCTCGTGAGGAGGTTGAAGATGATCGTCTTAGTAGTACTCGGGAGGAACGAGAGGAAGAGAAGAAGAGAATGGCCAAAAAGTACGAAGATAATGAAGTAAAATGGAAAGCTTTTCAACATTATTAGGATTTGATGGTACATTCGATGTCCGAGGCAGAGTACAAATCTAATCTGGAGAGATTCAAATTTATTTGGACAAAGGTTGCTGAGAAAGCGGTGGTTTATTGCGTGAAGCAATTGTTGGGGCTGCACAAAGAAAAGTTTGTGTATGCGTATACCTACCAACATATGCATTACAAGAATGAGGAAACAAGTATAGCGGAATGGTCTCATGGACGATTGAAGAAACTACTTCGGATAAGTCAAAATAATGTGGTTACGGTACAAGAAGCTATCCATCAATACACCATGAAGGATATCAACAAGATTTATATCTAAATTGAAGAGATTAGGATGAAAGTTGTGACCACGTACTCCGATTACAGTACGTTTCTAAGGGACATTTCTTATAGGGTGTCGCATTGGGTTATCCATTATATGATAAATGATTATAATTATTTTGAGGATAACGAGTACGGGAAAAAGAAGATTGTTTGTTCTTATAAGATGATGACGGCCATAAGGCTCCCATATCGTCACATGATTGCTAGTTTCCCCAATGGAATCCTATTGAACACATCGATTTGTTTTGGAAGCAACTTACTTTCATACCAAGACCGATGGAAGATGCAAGTGAATCATTTGTAGAGACGGATCTTTGGAAAAAAAAAATCGAGGGCAACTCCAACAAGAACAATTTGCAACGACAAATTTTAATGCACGACTTGATCCTCGTTATTCACCCACATATGCAACCTGTTGAAGAACCAACTAAGCTACCGTCGACGGGTAGACCATCTACCAAAGTGAATAAGAAGCAAGAAAGGAAGGTTACAAACCGACGATGAGTAACCAAAGATTTCCTTTACGACATGAGCATACCGAGGCTATGTATGAATACGTTCCGGATCCAAAGAAAAAAGGGGTTGCCCGAAGAAGCAAGAAAGTGCACCAAGTGACAAACAAGCTAAGTCAAAGAATCAAAAGGATCTGATCATTCCTATCGTTCCAATGCAAAAAATTCAAGCAAGTGCAACACAAGGCGCGAAAAAGGTTCTCATCGTCTCTTCGCAAGAAAGTCAAGCGAGCACAAGACGAGTACGACTAAAAGGGGAAGCAAGGCAAAAGGGTTCATGGTTTCACCGCAAGAAACGTTGACTATAAGAGAGGCAATTGGTTATCAATTAACACCTATGGATGTGTGTGGTAGATCCCATCAAACGTGTTATACGATATTCCATGAATATCTTACGAAACTCCCTTCAATTATCCGTCCCTACGTATTACCTATGACGACGTGGATGGAGATGAAAATTGTGGATTTCATGTTGCGTCCGAACAAATAGGCCATTTAAGTTTGGCGGAAGAGTAGAACCTAACTCAACGCCAATATTTTAGAAAGATGATGGCCTTACAACTACAAGAAGATAAGGAATTTTACATCTCGATGATGAGGGAAGGTACAATGGAAGATAAAGAAGTTGAGTTCGACGATTTGGTTGCGCGTGTTCAAGGGCCGGAGGGGGATGAACCAATTACCAATAAGCATTGGATGACCATGCCTCGATATGGCCATCTCTTCCCAGATACATGAAGTTATGTTGTTCATTATTTTGGTCAGGGAACATCTCTTACCTTTACACCAAGAGAACAAAGTTTGATGAATCGCTTAAAGATAGAAGAATTGTTATAGTCAACATTAACAACATACATTTTATCGGTCTTAGGCTACGCAAAGATTGTCCATTACCTCCACTGTGTAGATTCACTTATTTTGCAGGTTTCACCAACAACACCTCTAAAAAATGGCTGAAAAAATACGATCCCAACATGAAACTTTGGGATGAATTGGTGGAGCCAGAACAAATCAAGGTTACAACTGTGTTAAATTAAATAATTGGATTTTTTTAACAAATGAACTATCGGATGTCCATGGTTTGTAGCTTTTATATAGGGAACAACCACTCTTAATGTTTGGAATAAATATTTTTTTTGGTTACTTTGAATTCTTGTTGGAACTTTTTTAAAGAAAAACAATAGCATGAAACATTGAAAATGAGTTATCAGAGAGTCAGTCAGAATCGTCGGATACCTAAGTGTTCTGTCCACTGATTCTGAATCTATTGCATAACCTGCAATTGTCGCAAGAAGGGAAGCTGGAATCGGTGGACACGTATGTGCATTGTCCACTGATTCTGGATCACAATTGCAAATATTTGATATTTTTACCACCAATCACTTAACGTAACAACGAATAACGAACTTCAAACCATTCATATAACATATTAAACCATAAGTTTATCCATCCATCCACAAACAAAATAAAAATAATTATCCGAATAAAACAACACAAAATAGATAACGCAACAAGCCTTAGTTTAGTATAGCCAACAAGTCTTAAGAATATGTATTAGGTATCAACCGTAGGAGGAGCACCATCATCTCCACCATCATCTCCACCATCAGCGGAAACAACATCTTCAGCAACAGCCTCTTCAAGTATTGCATCTTGGACTCTCCAATTAGCAATATCCCCTCTTAAGACAGATGCTATTTCAATCACCTCCTCAAGATCCTTCATTGCAAACAAATGCAAGAGTTCTAGGATTTTTTCTATTTTACGGTCATCCATAATGGATATACAAATAAACAAATCGAACAATACAAAATTTAATCAACAATTATCTAAAAATACAATATCACACACCTACTAGTATTTCAAGCAATCAATAATCTCTAATTCAAACACCAGCAAAAATTTTGTATATAAGGAATAAATCAGAATCCTTGGATAATGATGGTCTTACCCAACGATTCTAACTGCAAAAGATATCAGAAAACACCAAGCTAGAATCGTTGGATACGACGATCTTTATCCAATGATTCTAATTGCAAAAGCTATCAGAAAACACCAAGCTAGAATCATTGCATACGAATACCATTATCCAACGATTCTAACTGCAAAAGCTAACAGAAAACTCGAAGGCAGAGTCGTTAGTTAGATAGCATTTTAGATACCGATTCTTCTTAGTTCTAAAACCCATAAAATTTTATATCCAAAATCATTAGATGTAGCCAACGATTCTCATAGGGTAGTAGTGAAAACATTAAAGCAAGGGGATCGGTAGATAATCACGTGCTTATTAAACGATTCCAGTATAGAAAAAGTAAAAAAAAAAAAAAAAACGGAATTGGTGGATAATAAGGTGTCTTATCCAACGATTCCAGTTTAGAAAAAGTAAAAAAAATAAATAAAAAAGGTAGAATCGTCGGATGTGATCTGCCATATCCAATGATTCTGGTAATGGTAACTATGCATGAGGAATATGAAACGGGAATCGTTCTATATGGATCCATCTATCCAACGATTTCATTGCATGTTCTTCATGCTCATGAAGAACACAACCAGAATTGTTGGATACGATGGATCCACATCGAACGATTCTGGAAAAAATCAAGAAATTTGATTCACGAAAACGAAGATTTCTACACATGGATCTATCACAGATGCTATTATAAGAAAGAATTTATAGAGATTTACCTTGTAGTTAACTCCGGGTGATGAGATTTTATTTTTGGAAAAGTTAGGGTTAAGGTTTTATAATTTGGAAAGCGAGATGAAAATAAAAAAATAAAAAAATATTTTTGATTTAAATTTTATTTGATTTGGAATGTAGTGAAAAAGGGAAAGGTTTTTGTATTTATATTTTGATTTAAGTATTATGATAATTAATGATTAGAGGGTAGTTTAGTATTTTTTATAATAGCTAATTAGAACTCCTTATCCCCTCATCTAGATGAGAGACAAATTGAGTATGATCAAAATAATTCCCGTAGACCCCAATATAGCCAGGAACTTCTAGGTATATCCTCCTCAACTGCATTGTAGGTTTCAGCTATTAATTGCAAGGAATCTATAACGACCTTTTCCAATGAATGATGACGTGATACTGACCCCCAATAAAATTTTACAGTTTATATTGGGTCGGCAAAAAAATAAATCCTCAATGACTAGTACTAAAATTTCATTCCTAGAAGGAATGAAAGTCTAAGTTGATCCAAGAATTGAAGTGGGTTATCATCTTATTAGTGGCTGTAAATTCAATGTAGATGACGATCGATCTCCAACTGCGGTTACCAAACTAATAGTGTAATATGATCAAACAGAAAAAAACAACATATAAAACCGAAATTACTAAAGGTCTTCTAAAAATGATCTCCTAAATATAGATCAAGATTTTGTTTCTAGGATTTTTTTTATAATGGGATCTACATATTGACACAAAATAACACTCCCTTAAATCATAGGATGGTAGGAGGTACCACATCAACGGAGATCAATTTTTGGAAAACCCAAAACCTGTAATTTTGATCGAGTATGAGTAAATCTTGTCAGTAAACTATATTTAAACTATTCTCCGTTTCCAAATAATTTAAAATCATCATCGCAATGTTGCTAAACGTAATTTTGCCAAACGCTCTGGTGGTGTTGATGTTTGTGTTGTCTGTATCATTAATAACTAATAAATATAACAAGATAAATTAGATTTTTGATTCTTTGAAGTTCTAGTCCTTTAGGCCATCGTGTGTTCCAGCAACCTAGCAACAAAAATTTACTTTGTTTAGAGATCTCTATTAGATTTTATAGACATAATTAATGTTCAAAACAGAAGCCCACATGATTATTGATGTTCCGACGATCTTTGTCTAAACGAAAGAATGAAGGGATGGTGATCCCCAAAGGATATTTTGCAGTTTACGTCGGAGAGACTCAAATCAAGAAGAGATTTGTACTTCCATATCATATTTGAATCTGTTGTCGCAATCTGTAACAATGAACAAACTAAACAGAAACTTGAAATTTTGTTAACGTTAGAAAAAACAGAACCACTCTGATAATTTGAATCATACAATTGGGCAGAGCCACCTGCTCATCAAATTGTCCTTAACACGATATTTTTCGGGTACACCTCAATTATGAGTGATGTTATACCTCTACTGACAAATCATGTCCAGGATAGAACTGCCCGCTATCAACACAGTTAGCACAACTTTGTTGAACCTCTATGAACTTAACATCGAATAGAATAGAAAAGATAAAGAAATTTTAAACACACAGTGCGCACATCAAAGTGAGAAGAGGGAAAAAGTAGTCAGGACAGTGGCTGCTACTGGTGTAATTTCCAAATGAGAATTTCTTTAGCTTTTATAGGAGAAGAGGGGTGAGGTCGAATTAAATGGTAATTAATTTAAAAGATTTTTTTTATTATTAATTCGAAATAATTACCATTAATAATAAAACGGTAAAATATATTTATTATAGGAATTAAAAATAAAACAGTTGAGTATTGATGGGGCACACGCCGGGCACGCGCCGACCACGCGCAAAATACACGCAAGCCCGCAAGCCCGCGACCCGCGTGCGTGCTTCGGTGCGAAGCACCGGACATGTGTGATAAACATGCATCAATCCACTAGCCTATTGCCTTAGTCATCCCCTTACCACAAAGGCATCTAAACCCTAAGGGCCCTCCCTTAGTTGCCAATTTTGTGGTAATAAAGAGAGCACTTATCCTTGGTTTGTCCAATGTGGGACTAACCAAAGGTTCTTCATTCACTAAATAGTGAAAATGGAATTTTTATTTCCACCCAATTCAATGGCTAATGACTCTTTGATCCTAAGATCCAATCCCATCAAGATTATTTTATTTTAACAAATTCATTTTCATCTCTAACAATCCCCCACATGAATGAAGAAAGCGATAAAATCAGAAATCAGAAAAAAAGAAATACCTCTTAAGCAATAGGTGTCCATAAGGTCTTGAACCTTTGCTTAGTGATAAATTACCGGAACTACTTGATGGACAGTGAACGCGATGTCTTGAACTTCCATCGTTTGGTGTAATTCATCAATAGCTTCCACGCGAGATATCTCTGAAAAGTGCTGCTAAGTTCATGCCGTTGTGTCCATTTTGTCCCTGGACGTATCCCGTTTCTCAGAATGCTCTAAAAAATCAGCTCAATTCTCATAGGAAGCGGCCCACTTCCTCACTCAGATAGGTGAATTCTATCAAGAGTGTTTACTGCTACACCCCACTTCAATCTTAAATTGAAACTATAGAACTCATTAAGACTTAATCATAAGTCATCCTCACATGCAGTCACACTATCACGTCTACACCATAGGGAAGGGACGGAGAATGGAATTCTCTGATAGTGTTTCTTTTAACCCGCAACAAATTAGTTGTCTCATTCGAAACCTTGATCTTGGGATTTCCAGTCAGCAAGGTTGAGTGTCCTTCATGGCAAGTTTAATTGATGAGCTTAAGCCCCATCCCCCTTGATGCTTTACTAACTATCTCCTTGGACAAGCCTTTCGTCAAAGGGTCCGTGATATTCTCCTTACACCTCACAAAGTCAACAGAAATAACGCCAGTTGAGATTAGTTGTTTTAGAGAATTGTGTCTTCTCCGAATATGAATAGATTTTCCGTTATAGTTGTTGTTTTTAGCATTAGCTATTGCATCTTGACTATCACAATGTATAGATATAGCTGGCACAGGTCTATGCCAGAGAGGAATGTCTTCTAAAAAGCATCTTAGCCAAGCGGCTTCCTCTCCTGCTTTATCTAACGCAATAAACTCGGATTCCATAGTGGATCGAGCGATACAGGTCTGTTTGGAACTCTTCCAAGACACTAATCCACAACCTAGAGTGAAAACGTATCCACTCGTAGATTTAGACTCCTCTGAGTCTGCTATCCAGTTTGCATCACAATATCTTTCAAGGATTGCAGGGCATCTCTCATAACTTAAGTAAACGTCTAAAGTGTATCTTAGATACCTTAACACTCTGATAAGTGCATCCCAATGCTCTTGTCCCGGATTACAAGTATACCTACTTAACCTACTCAAAGCATAGGAAATGTCTGGTCTCGTACAGTTCATTAAATACATAATACTTCATATGACACGTGAATACTCAAGTTGCGAAACTCCATTTCCCTTGTTCTTCTTGAGTCTACAACAAGGATCATATGGGGTACTCGCAGGTTTACTATATGATATTGACTAAGACTATAACCGTTAGACTCCCTTCTAATTTCATCCCTAGGATTACATCAGCGGGACCTAAGTCTTTCATGGAAAAGTTCTCATTCAGCATGTTCTTAGTGGAATTAATTACATCTATGGTTGTACCTAATATAAGCATATCATCAACATACAGGCATACAATCACACATGCATCATTCACAGTTTTAGTGTAAAACACACTTGTCAGATTCATTTATTTTAAAACTACTAGAGCACATTACATGATCAAATTTTTCTTTCCATTGTTTAGGTGCTTGTTTCAAGCCATACAAAGATTTTTTAAGTCTACACACTTTGTTTTCACAACCTTTCACTACAAAGCCCTCAGGTTGGTCCGTGTATATTTCTTCATCTAATTCACCATTTAGAAACGTTGTTTTTACATCCATTTGATGTATCTCTAAGTTATGAATAGCAGCGATCGCAATTAACATCCTAATGGACATAATTCTCGTGACAGGTGAATATGTGTCAAAGAAATATACACCTTCTATTTGTTTATATCCCTTAGCTACTAGTCTAGCTTTATACTTTTCCACAGTTCCATCTACTTTACGTTTTCTCTTGAAGATCCATTTATAACCTATGGGTTTGCACCCTAGAGGTAAATCTACAATCTCCCAAGTCTCATTCTGTATAATGGAATCCATTTCGCTAATAGTGGATTCTTTCCACCATGGAGCTTCAGAAGAAGTCATGGCCTCTTTATAGGTTTGTGGATCAGTTTCAGCTAAACATGTTATGAAGTCTGGTCCAAAAGATTTTTTTACTCTAAGTCTTTTGCCTCTTCTAGGCTCAAAAACAGGTTCATCTTCTTCTATCAGTAAGGTATGGTTAGAAGAAGGGACATCTAGGGGATCTTCACATATCATGCGAGATTCAGATTTCAACGGAAACACATTTTCAAAAAATGCAGCATCCCTAGATTCCATAATGGTGTTCACACCAATTTTTGAGTTGTCAGAACTCACAACCATAAACCTATAAGCAGTGGTGTGTTCGGGATATCCTAGGAAGACACAACCAATGGTTTTGGGCCCTATCTTAGTCCTCTTAGGTGGAGGGATAGAAACCTTATCCAAGCACCCCCATACTTTGAAGTATGCATAAGAGGGTTGTTTGCCTTCCCATAATTCTTATGGAGATTTGTTTGATCCTTTAAAAGACACTCTGTTCAGGACATAGCAAGATGAGAGGACGGCCTCCCCCCACAAGTTCGTAGGTAGTCCTGAACTAATTAACATGGCATTCATCATCTCCTTAAGGGTTCATTTTTTTCGTTCAGCCACACCATTAGATTGTGGTGAATAAGGAGGAGTTACTTCATGAATGATACCATGTTGTGTACAGAAGTCTCCTATAGGGATTACATATTCACCCGTCAGACCTAACGGTTTTAATGGTGGTACTCATTTGGTTTCAACTTCTAATTTATATATTTCAAAGGCTTCTAAGGCATTATCCTTTCCTTTAAGTAAATAAATTTGACAATACCTAGTACAGTCATCTATGAATATGACAAACCATTTTTTATCACCTCTAGTTTGAACCGATTTCATGTCAACTAGGTCTGAGTGAATTAATTCTAAGAGTTTAGAATTTCTGTGAATATTTTTTTTATAGGGATTTTTAGCATATTTTGATTCTAGACATATTTCACATTTATGTTCATTTTCCAAAGTGAATTTTGGAATGCAGCCTATGCTTGCCAATTTGTTCATTGATTTATAATTTAGATGACCAAGTCTACCATGCCAGATATTCAATGACACACAAACATAAGAAGAATCAATTTTATTCATTTCAACAGAGGTTACATTCAATTTGTATAAGCCCTCAGATTTATAGCCCTTTCCTACATAATCCTTTCCCTTAGTGATAATCACCTTTCCAGACTCAAATACAATTTTAAATCCCTTATCATCTAACACACCACTAGAAACAAGATTCTTGCAGATGTCCGGAACATGTAGAACTTCATTCAATATGAGAGTTTTTCCAGAAGAGAGCTTCAGCCCAACTTTTCCTTTTCCTGTAACCTGTGCTGCAGACAAGTTACCCATATAGAGTTTTTCTCCTTCCCCTACCGTCTGATAGGAGGTGAACATCTCTTTTTTTCCGCAGACATGTTTGGTAGCACCAGAGTCTACCCACCAGTCTCTCACATTGGTAACTAAATTAACTTCGGACACCGTGCCATAAAACTCATTTTTGTTGTTTTCAACTAAATTTGCATTTGGCTTTTTAAAATTAGCATCCTTACGTTTTCTACAGTGTATTGCCATATGGCCAGAAATACCACACACATAACATGCTCCTTTAATTTTACCAATGCCAGATTTTGGTTTTTAAAAAGTACATTTTCTTTGCGGGCCAGGTTTGCATTTGTTGTGATCCAGGCTTGCAGAAGATTTGTGTTCGCTGACATGGGATTTGTTGGACATATCCCTTGCAGAAGATACATTTTTGTCTTTTGAGCACAGCAGTTCTTCAACTTGAATCTTCTTACCCAGTTCCACCATGCTAATTTCACCAGTTTCATGTCTTAGTCTTCTTTGTACTCAGCCCAAGAATTAGGTAATTTCTCAATCACCGCCGAAACTTGAAATGTTTCGTCAATCACCATTCCTTCAGCAATAATTTCATTAATAATTTGTTGAAGTTCCAGAAACTGATCTACCACAGATTTATCATTCACCATTTTATATTCCAAAAATCGTGCAACTAAAAATTTCTTACTTCCCGCTGTTTCTGCTTCATATTTAGCTTCTAATGCAATCCATAAATTAAATGCATTAAAATTTTCTTTTGCATTGTAAAAATCATACAAGGCATCTTCTAGCCAGTTCAGGATATGGTTTTTAGCCATATAGTTTTGTCTCTTCCAACTATCTAGCTAGTTCCCTTTCATTTTCAGGTTCATTTAACGATTCATCAAACGGCTTCAATACCAATTCATCTAGCATATGAAAACTCAGAAAAAATAGCATCTTTGATTGCCATCTTTTGAATTCCTTTCCAGAAAATTTTTGAGGTCTGTCAATATCAGTTTTTGCCATTGGAACAGAAGTAGCAAATAAAAAATATCGTGTTAAGATTGTTGTCGCAATCTGTAACAATGAACAAACTAAACAGAAACTTGAAAATTTGTTAACGTTAGAAAAAACAGAACCACTCTGATAATTTGAATCACACAATTGCGCAGAGCCACCTGCTCAGCAAATTGTCCTTAACACGATATTTGTCGGGTACACCTCAATTATGAGTGATGATATACCCCTACTGACAAATCATGTCCAGGATAGAACTGTCCGCTATCAACTCAGTTAGCACAACTTTGTTGACCCTCTATGAACTTAACAGCGAATAGAATAGAAAAGATAAAGAAATTTTAAACACACAGTGCGCACATCAAAGCGAGAAGAGGGGAAAAGTAGTCAGGACAGTGGCTGCTACTGGTGTAATTTGCAAATGAGAATTTCTTTAGCTTTTATAGGAGAAGAGGGGTGAGGTCGAATTAAATGGTAATTAATTTAAAAGATTTTTTTATTATTAATTCGAAATAATTACCATTAATAATAAAACGGTAAAATATATTTATTATAGGAATTAAGAATAAAACCGTTAAGTATTGATGGGGCAATTGCCAATCCCTTAGTTGCCAATTTTGTGGTAATAAAGAGAGTACTCATACTTGGTTTGTCCAATGTGGGACTAACCAAAGGTTCTTCATTCACTAAAGAGTGAAAATGGAATTGTTATTTCCACCCAATTCAATGGCTAGTGACTCTTTGATCCTAAGATCCAATCCCATCAAGACTATTTTATTTTAACAAATTCATTTTCATCTAGACCTGACATTGCTTATGCAGTGAGTAGGTTAAGCAGGTATACTTGTAATCCAGGGAAGATGCATTGGGATGCACTTATTAGAGAGCTGGAGAACACTAAGTACACAATACCTTGCCATCTTTGAAGGATTTTGTGATGCAAACTGGATAGCAGACTCAGATGAGTCTAATTCTACGAGTGGGTATGTATTCACTCTAGCAGGAGCGTTTGTTTCTTGGAAATCTTCCAAAGAGATACGTATAGCTCTTTCCACTATGGAATCGGAGTTTATTGCGTTAGATAAAGCAGGAGAGGAAGTCGAATGGCTAAGATTCTTTTTAGAAGACATTCCTCTCTGGCATATGCCTGTGCCAGCTATATCTATAACTTGATAGTACGTCTGTGATAGCTAGATCTAAGAACAGTGTTTATAACAGGGAGTCTATACATATTCATAGAAGATATAATTCTCTAAAGTAACTTATCTCTACTGGCGTTATTACTGTTGACCATGTGAGGTCTAAGGAGAATATCGCAGATCATTTGACGAAAGGATTGTCTAAAGAGATAGTTAGTGCTGCATCGAGGGGGACGGGACTTAAACTCATGAAATAAAAATTGCCATGAAGGATACTCAACCTTACTGACTGGAGATCCCAAGACGAAGGTTCAATGAGACAACTAATTTATGGTGATTAAAGGTATGCACTATCAAGAGAATTACATTCTCTGTCCCTCCCTTAGTGTATTGTTGTGATAGTGTGACTGCATGTGAAGGGTGACTTTTAATAAGTCTTAATGAGCTCTGTAGTTTCAATTTAAGATTGAAGTGGGGTGTAGCAGTAACACTCTTGATAGAACTCACCTATTTCGGTACATATAACGTTGTTGTTCATTGTTGCAAGATTATAACAAAAAGTTCTCCGACGATCTTTGTATAAACGAAAGAATGATAAGATGGTGATCCCCAAAGGACATTTTGCAGTTTACGTTGGAGAGACTCAAATCAAGAAGAGAGTTTTACTTCCAATATCATATTTGAATCATGTTTGCGTCCTAGAACTTTTAAACCAAGCAGGGGAAGAATTTGGGTTTGATTATCCTATGGGAGGTGTTACAATTCATTGTAGCGAAGAGACATTTGTCAATCTTACATCTCAATTAGATGACTTGTAATTCAAGTGCAGAGAAAGCTTCTCAGAATTTTGTAAGATAGGATCATATTAATCCCTTGTACAAATGGATGATATTGAAATACAAAAATTAGTCAGAGATTGTTCCGTTAATCAACTGATAGTTAATCTCTTGCACATCTTTAATAAAGTGACGCCGGTTAAAATTCCTCGTCAACTTTTTTAGGATCCATAAATTGTCGACTTACAGTATATGTGTTACTCAAACACAAAAGTTTGAGTCTCAATTTTATCAAGTACACATTCTGTCCTTTGAAAAGAGATATAATCAATTTTTTATTTTAATTTTTGGACTAAAATAATAAATAATAGTATCTTTTTTCCAAACACGAAAATTGTAATTCAAATTATATATTATTTCCATTAAAATACCGTGGCCTTTGGCGCTGGAAAAGTCATTTTTCCAATCCTACTGGTTGTGAGCAATGGATAGCTTCAAATATCTTTGGGTGATTTTACTGAGACTACACTATAATTAAAGATTCTCGTATATAGAGAAGAGAAAACAACTGTTATGCTGGCAGACTTGCCAAATGGGGAACTAATGCTAGTGCTAAACAGTACTGAGTGTTTTTGCCAACTTTTGTCCAGACTGCAATAGGAATGGCAGAAATGTTCTTCCTCAATTTTTAACTAATTGAATCATATAGAAACAACTTATTTAGTGATCTATTCAGCCGAAGAAACACTGTGACCGAAGATACACTGTGACTAATAGTCTTACAATATGTTAAAGAGAAAACTCCATATTGGATTTATTATATAGGAAACAGACGAACAGTAAGGAGGCAAACCCATGTGATTGCAAATAGACAAGCAAAGGTTTCTTCCCCACTCTTTTGATCTCCGTATAAATATTTAGGTGCACCTATCTCGCAACATATAGGCCATTATGTGTTCCAACAACCTAATAATTAAACTCAAATAACTAAGTATTAAATTTGAGGTCTATCCGTTATTAAGTACTTCGAGTCCTCTTGTTTTACTGTTATTTGTGGGTTTCATATGTTGCGTATAAGTGTGCTTAAGTAATGATGACCACAAATTGTTGATGTTGATCAAGGCAACAATGAACAATCCCATGTGAAATCCTTCATAGATAAAGATGATGAGCCCACCTTTTGTTTATAGACAACTCTTTCTTCGTCACTCATTTCATTTCCGCATTAACTTCACTCATCCTAGTCTCCTATATATATCCTCAACCATTTCAATAACTCAAAACATCCAGAGTTATAAAAGTTTTTCATATCTAAAATTTTATTTCTTTCTTGCTCATTGATCATCTAAGCCTTTCTAATTAAGAAACATTGTTCTCAGTTTTCTTGTTCCTAATATTCTCAAGATGGGCTTCAGTTTAGCTGCAAAGATTCTCCGACGTTCATCTTCAAAAGGAAGAAATGATGACATGACAGTAATTCCCAAAGGACATTTAGCAGTCTATGTCGGTGAGACTCAATTGAAAAAGAGATTCTTGGTTCCGATATCTTACTTGAATAATAGTTCATTCCAAGAACTTCTAAGACGAGCAGAGGAAGAGTATGGGTTTGATCATCCAATGGGTGGTCTTACAATTCCTTGCCATGAAGACACATTCATTCATCTCACTTCTGGATTAAACAGTTTCTAATCGAACAAAATTGAGATGTAAAAATTTAATGTCTCTCAAATTTTGCAACTTTAGGTTAGTCATTAATTAGATTTCGTGTAAATATTTACTTCAACTAATTGGTACATTACTCAATGAAAAGGAACACTTTGATGATACTGATTATTTTTTTTTAATTGTGTATTTTGTAGTACACGAATGATCTTACGTGCCCCCTTTAGTATACTTGATGGATTGACCGGAAAAATAAAAATCTTAATACCAGCACTAAGCCTGTAACTGAGAATTTGAAGCAGTTCTACATATAACTATAAGAGCAGGATATAGCACAACTCAATTTTCTTTCAGTATAAAACCTGTTTTCATATTTAACGTATGGAAAGGCACCTCATCAATTTTTCACCACCCATACATAAAATTCCTTTTAATTTGAAACATTTAAAAATAAACTTGTTTTCAATTGTTTTACGATGAGGTATCAATTATATATGTAGAAATCCATACTTAAAGTATGAACACGGGTACCGACTCCAACTCTGTACCTATTGAAGGCCAACCCTTACTTTGTGCCTCTTTATGTTGTTAATGTCATATCATAGTATTTTCTTTGTCTAAGTCACATAGGTGGAGAAGTCAAATATTTCATATTAAAAAAATTATATGGATTAGTAAATATCTATATTTTTTCTATTTTACGTTTACCTTTTTGATGAAAATCAGATACATTAATCTAGTTTAAATGGACAACTAAAAACTAAAATTATATCTATATAGATGGACAACTAAAAACTAAAACTATACCTATATAGATGGACAACTAAAAATTAAAACTCTATCTATATAATGTGGACGAAAATAATACATAACAACTCTATATACTCTTCTCGACTTCTAACACTCTTTAGGAAAATCTATAAACTAGGAATTAAAAACTAAAAACTTTGGAAAAAATTTTATTCTCTTTTTGAATTGGAGAATCATTGTTTTAAGAAGGCATAGATGGGAAAAAATTTAACCTCTTTTCATGTGTTAAGATGCGCGTAATCTAATCAAGACATATCCATGGATAATCTTATCAGAAGCATAGAGGTGAAATTTCAAGTCTTCGATGACCTGATGGAAGAAAGCTAGATAGGAATAGGAACCGGCGAATCCTTATTAATATGGACTTTAGGTGACACTTTTGCCTCTTGTGGACCCTTTGTGAACATCCATAAATATGACTATAAGAACACGCAAAAGGTAGGAGTACATGATATGTTTGTGACATTTGAGAACAGCTGTGATTACAAACTGACCACAAAAGTTTTGGTTTTTAGAAGTCATCAGGAGGCAAACCCATGTGTGTGATCTCTCAATCATTTTGATATATTCTCACCCTCCCTCACATATATATTTCACACACAATAGAAGTAGCCAACACTTACAAAAATATACCAAATATGTATAGCCTTTAATTTGGACGTGATAGACAGTTGATTTAAGCACTGACAAATAAACATGTCGGGACACTTGATAAATTTCTATGTGCATGATATGTGAAGCATCCGCATATAATGTGATCAGTCACTTGACCACACAAGTAAATAGCAAGAAGGCAAACCCATGTGATGCATGACGCTCCTGTAATAGACAAGCAAATGTTTCTTCACCAGTGTATATATAGTCACCAACATCCGTAGTACTTCAATCATCCAAAGCTATCAAAGCTTTCATTTCTACAACTCTCCCATTCTCCTTGTTCTATCAGCCTTTTAAGTAAATCTAGCCAGTCCTCGGTTTTATTGTCTAAAATTCGTAAGCAACATGGGTTTTAGATTACCTGCAAAGATTTTAAGGCGATCATTTTCCAATGGAAGGAACGATGCTGAGATAATTCCCAGAGGACATTTCACAATTTATGTTGGAGATACTCAACCCAAGAAGAAATTTGTAGTTCCTCTATGGTACTTGAACCAACCTTCGTTCCAAGACCTTCTAAGTCAAGCTGAAGAAGAATTTGGATTTGATCATCCAACGGGAGGGCTCACAATTCCTTGCAACGAAGACACTTTTACAGATCTTGTTTCTCGGTTAAATAACTTGTGATCAAACCCATATAGGGAGACAACACAGATCTCTCGAAATTTTGTATATTAGGATCATGCTAACATAATTTTAATGAGAACTGACAAGTATAAAAGAATTTTCTTCTGTACGCATGGTTTCAAATAATAGGACTCTTTTCTTTTACAAATTGCTGTTGTTTAACAAAAACGATATACGAAAAGCTAATGGCATTATTTTAAAAGCAATCGGATCGATGTGACTGTGTGGTATAGATTTACTCATTACACAGGGATGTTCACATTTACCTTAATTAATCTCAAAAAGACAACAAGTTAATGGACCCCTGACTGAGTTTCTGTATGATAGATATGGAACACATATATGGTTGTAAGGTCTTTCACCAACGGTAGGGCATATATTGTATTGAAACCACATAGCGCGCGCAACTTTGTATTACACAAATTCATGACAGCAGAAAATTGAACTGATTAGTTAGGAACAAACCCATGTGATTAGATGGCTACTCATAAAATAGAGCTCCTTCTCTTTCTCTGATTTAATAATGTGATGCTTAATTAGCACCTCTCTTTCTCACTCTGATTATTCTATCTAACTTCTATCTGATTATAATTGGGTCTATAAAAATTATTTTAATCCTATAACTATGCGTTAAAATAGGATAATTATTATAAAAAAATAATTAAAAACCCCTTTCCAACTATTTATGTTATTAAATAATATACTTAATTAATAATAATTAATTCAAATGTTAGGTAAACTTAGTTAGTAATTAAAACTAGATTATAGCTAGTGTTAGATGGTAAGAATTAAAGTAGAGTTTTTTTTTAAAGTTTGTAAAAAAAAGAAGAAGAAGAAAAAGTTGTGAAAACTAGGATTTTGCTATTTGGTAGTAAGGTCATAGGTTGTAAATGGATTGTAGATTTACCTCCAAGGTGTAAGGTCATAGGTTGTAAATGGATCTTCAAGAGAAAACGTAAAATAGATGGAACTGTTAATAATATAAGGCTAGGTTGGTAGCTAAAGGCTACAAACAGAAAGAAGGTATAAATTTCTTTGATACTTATTCACCTGTGACTAGAATTACTTCCATTAGGATGTTAATTGCTATAGCTTCTGTCCATAACCTTGAGATACATCAATTGGATGTAAAGACAGTGTTTCTAAATGGTGAATTAGATAAGGAAATTTACATGGAACAACCCGAGGGATTTGTAGTGAAAGGTTGTGAAAAGAAAGTGTGTAAACTGATTAAATCTTTGTATGGTCTGAAACAAGCACCTAAAAAATAGCATGAAAAATTTGATCATGTGATGGTTTCTAGTGGTTTTGGGATTAATAAGTCTGACAAGTGTGTTTACACTAAACTTGTTAAGGATGCATGTGTAATTGTATGCTTTTATGTTGATGGTGATTAAAGGTATGCACTATCAAGAGAATTACATTCTATGTCCCTCCCTTGGTGTATTGTTGTGATAGTGTAACTGCATGTGAAGGACGACTTTTAATAAGTCATAATGAGCTCTATAATTTTAATTTAAGATTGAAGTGGGGTGTAGCAGTAACACTCTTGATAGAACTCACCTATCTGAATGAGGAAGTGGGCCGTTTCCTATGACAATTTGAGCGAATTCTCTAGAGCATTCTGAGAAACGGGATACGTCCAGGGCCAAAATAGACACAACGGCACGAACTTAGAAACTCCAGGAGGATATCATGCGTGGTTGTTATCGCAAATTACATTAAACACTAGCAGTTCAAGATATCGCGTTCACTGTCACCTGCAAGTAGTTTCGGTAACTTCTCACTAAGTAAATGTTCAAGACCTGATGGACACCTTTGCCTATATGGTATTTTCCGCATTCTGAAATTTCGTTTTTTACCGAGATTTCATTCATGTGGGGGATTGTTGGAGAAAATGATTTTTTAACTAAATGTTTTTGGTCTTGGTGTGGTTTGATCTTAGGACCTAAGGGTTCTATGGATGCTCACTCTTATCCTTGAGTGAATGAAGCTCTTTAGTCTAGTCCAACATTGGGTATTCTAGAGAAGGACACTATATAACTATTCTCATATGGATAGTTAGACAAACGTGGGTGGAATGGGTGGGCAAACATTTATATGGCCCAACTCATGCCATATATGTGAATACCATGCACCAAGTCCTATGTCTACTCGAAATTATTTTTGCAAGTTTTTCTTTAAGAAATTAATTCCAAAAATATTTTCTTTAAGAGTTTTATTTATGGGAAAAGTCATTTTTCGTTTTTAATTATTTACAAGAAACAAAACCTTGTTTTATAAGAAAACCTAAACCTAATTTGATTTGAAAGTAACTTTCTCCTATAAATACAACTCAAAAATCTGTTTTTAAATCATCCCAGAAGTGGCTACCATCCTGTCTTCTTTTCACCATCTTCTTGCTTTGTTTTGCGCTTTTGATTGTTTATTTCCCTTCATTCTCTATTGTTAAGTTCAAGAGTGGGTAGTTTGTATTGTGCTAATACAAGCTATATCGGGCAGTCTTACCCTGGACACATCTTCGCACGTTAGGGTTTAGCATTACTTTTCTCGAGTATACCCGCGAAATAATGTGTCAAGGACAACTTGTTGAACCTGTGATTCTGCCCTCTTAGTTGTCCGTGGTAGAGTTGTTTTTCAATTCAGTTCTTTATATATTATTCTGATACATCTAACGTTGTTGTTCATTTTTACAAGATTCCAACAATCTTAACACATTAAATTTTATCTAGTAACAACGGGAAATAACGATGTTGAAAAACCACAGAAGTTCAACGAAAAAGATTTCAAGAGATGACAATCCAAGATGTTGTTTTTCCTGAGTTTTCATGATTTAGACGCAGTACTGGTTCCTTTTGATGATTTGATGAATATTGAAGATATTACTGAAGATGATAAAACGTTTTACAAGAGGCAGAACTATCTGGCTAAAATTCATACTATGAATTGTTTGGAAGATGCGATGTATGATTTTTATAATGCTAAAGAAAATTTCAGTGCTTATGATTTATGGACTGCTTTAGAAGTAAAGTACCAGACAGAGACTGCTGGTAGCAAGAAATTTGTGCTACCGAAGTTTATGGATTTCAAGATGACAAATGATAAGCCTATTTATTGATCAATTCCATTAACTTCGTCAAATTATCAACGAAATTTTTGTTGAAGGTATGGTCATTGATGAGACTTTTCAAGTATCTGAGGCAATTGAGAAATTACCACCTTCTTGGTCTGAGTACAAAAGAAAATTGAGGCATGAAACTATTGAAGTCAGCATGGTTGAATTGGGAAAGAAGATTCAAGTTGAAGAAATGTTATGCACCAAAGACAAGAATGTTTCGTCTGCAAGAGATATGACAAATGAGGCTCATATGACTGAACACAAATCTGGAAAAGGTGATAACAACAAACCCAACCCTAAGCATGGTACTCATAACAAAGGTACGTTTCGTAAACCTGAATCTGGCATTACTAAGATTAAGGGTGCTTGTTATGTCTGTGGAAATCGTGGTCATATGGAAATTCACTGTAGACAACGAAAGGACCTTAATAAGAAGAATAATGCTAACTTGGTTGCTGGGAATAAGAATGAGTTTACTGCTATGGTGTCTGAAGTTAATCTAGTGACCAATGTGAGGGACTGGTGGGTAGACTCTTGAGCTACCAAGCATATGTTTGGAAGACGAGACTTGTTCACCTCCTATCAGAAGGTAGGGGAAGGCGAGAAACTCTGTATGGGTAACTTATCTGCAGCAGAGGTTTCAGGAAAGGGGAAGGTCGGGCTGAAGCTATGGAAAGGTAGACAACCATCTTATGCTTACTTCAAAGTGTGGGGGTGCTTGGCAAAGGTGGCCATCCCTACTTTTAAGAGAACTAAGATAGGACCCAAAACTGTTGATTTTGTTTTCATAGGGTATCATGAGCATACTAGTGCTTATAGGCTTATGGTTGTGAGTTCTGAAATTATTGACATTGGTTTGCATACCGTTCTGGAATCTAGGGATGCAGTGTTCTTTGAGAATATTTTTTCTATGAAACTTGGTTCTCGAAAGATATGTTTAGATGAACCCCTAGATAATCCTTCAACCAGTCAGTCATTACCTTTAAAGGAAGATGAACCATAATTAGAACCTAGAAGAAGTAAAAGGGTTAGAACTGAGAAAACCTATCCTGGTTGCATTACATACCTAGTCGAGTCTAAGCCACATAATTATAGAGAAGCCATGATCTTTTCTGAAGCTTCATGCTGGAAAGAAGCCTCTATTAGTGAGATGGATTCCATCCATCATAACAGTACTTGGGGGATTGTAGATTTACCTCTAGGGTGTAAGGCAATAGGTTGTAAATAGATCTTCAAGAGAAAACGTAATATAGATGGAACTGTTAGTAAATATAAGGCTGGGTTGGTAGCTAAAGGCTACAAACAGAAAGAATGTATAGATTTCTTTGATACTTATTCACCTGTGACTAGAACTACTTCCATTAGGATGTTAATTGCTATAGCTTCTGTCCATAACCTTGAGATACATCAATTGGATTTAAAGACAGTGTTTCTAAATGGTGAATTAGATGAGGAAGTTTACATGGAACAACTCGAGGTCTTTGTAGTGAAAGGTTGTGAAAAGAAAGTGTGTAAAGTGATTAAATCTTTGTATGGTCTGAAACAAGCACCTAAACAATAGCATGAAAAATTTGATCATGTGATGATTTCTAGTGGTTTTAGGATTAATGAGTCTGACAAGTGTGTTTACACTAAACTTGTTAAGGATTCCTGTGTAATTGTATGCTTTTATGTTGATGATATGCTTATACTAGGTACAAACATGGATGTTATTAATTCCACTAAGAAATTGTTGAATGAGAACTTTGACATGAAAGACTTAGGTCCCGTTGATGTAATATTAGGGATGAAGATTAGAAGAAGTTCTAATGGCTATAGTCTGAGTCAATCTCATTATGTTGAATCTATACTTAAGAAATATAATCAATTTAACTGTAGACATGCTTGTACTCCTTATGATTCTTCTTGTAATCTCAAGAAGAATAAGGGTGAAAGAGTTAACCAACTTGAATACTCAAGAGTCATAGGAAGTCTGATGTATTTGATGAATTGTACTAGACCAGACATTGCTTATGCAGTGAGTAGGTTAAGCAGGTATACTTGTAATCTAGGGAAGATGCATTGGGATGCACTTATTAGAGAGATGGAGAACACTAAGTACAAAATACCCTGCAATCCTTGAAGGATTTTACTGTGTCCCTTGGCGCTGGGAAAAGTCATCTTCGTAATCCTACTGGTTGTTATCACTGCAAAATGGATAGCTTCAAATATCTTTGGGTGATTTTACTGAGACTACACTATAATTAAAGATTCTCTCGTATATAGAGAAGAGAAAACAACTGTTATGCTGGCAGACTTGCCAAATGGGGAACTAATGCTAGTGCTAAACAGTACTGAGTGTTTTTGCCAACTTTTGTCCAGTCTGCAATAGGAATGGCAGAAATGTTCTTCCTCAATTTTTAACTAATTGAATCATATAGAAACAACTTATTTAGTGATCTATTCAGCCGAAGAAACACTGTGACCAAAGATACACTGTGACTAATAGTCTTACAATATGTTAAAGAGAAAACTCCATATTGGATTTATTTATATAGGAAACAGACGAACAGTAAGGAGTAGGGCTGAACACGGTAACTGATAGGTGCATAAATCATACATTCTAAGTAGTTTTTCCTGACCCTTATATGCTATATTTGAGTGAATTATTAGGTATTTTGATTACTTTCGAAGTTTAGTCGCCTTTTCAGGTTACAGTTCAGAAACCCGCAGAATGGAGCTTAAGAGCTAGAATCACCGAGGAGCCAGTGAAACTCTGCTGAATTTATGCATTTCATATACCACAGTGTAGGGAATTAATTACAAAGCCAATGGTGAAAGAATGAAGTCATTCTGATCAAAATTGAGGAAGATATGGGCAAAGCCCCGAAGTGGCTTATTTGGCCTATGCAGCCAGCGGCCAGGCGCAAGTGCGGCTGAAGCATGATGCGGTAATGTGCTATGTCATGATTTGAAGGGCTAGAATGGTTTGATGGGATAGTGGATAGCCTTGGTGGGTTATTAGCTATGTTTTAGACATCATATGGGTTTAGGAAAGGTTTTGGAGCTGATATACCTTGTTGGAGTGAAATATGGATACTTAGCACATTTCCTAGTTCTACTAGGATTGGCTAAGTGGCTAACTCGAATTCCACATGAAGAAATTAGGCCTTTCTCGTGGGAAGCCTATTGTAGGGGTAGATATAACATATATTGAAGTCCCAATGGTTTATTGAAGGTCAGGTTCATCATCAAAGGCTCTAGCAACCAAGTTAGCCACAAGTTGGCTACGCAAGGAGAGTTTGAGACAAACTAGGATTCCAAAGGCTACATGCAAGGATTTTAGGGATTAAAGTTCATATAAATACTGAAACATACAGGAGTTTTGAGGATATATCACGGTGAAACAAATACAATACAGGAGGGAAAGAAGAAGACAGCAAGGAGAAGAGGACAGCAGCGTTGGGAGGCTGCTGGCTACCATTGCAGCCACACTTCGAAGCTACAATCAATTCTTCGCTATCTTTCTGGGTTTGAGTATTTATTTCTTAATTATTTTCCATGGGTTTTAAGAAACCCATGATGAGCTAATCCTTTCATATTGGTTAGGGATGTAATCTGATGTTTAAAGACATGTTTATTAATTGAATGGCGCATATCTCATGATTTCATGTTGTTTTTAATATCGTTCATGTTCTACTAAGTATAATGATATATGATTGATTGCTGATTTGCTTGAGTCCGAAATCAGATAAATAAGCATTGATATCTATTGCTAGACTGGAGTTCTGAGAGTCGATTCTGTCGAGGGACTCCGGTTACAAGTAGTATAGCATATTTGTTAACGACGGGATGTTGCCATACGAATATGTGTAGAAGCTTGACCTAGGTTGAATCCGAGTAGCGAACTGCGCCGGGTTATCTAGATTAACCTCAACTCACAAAGACCATAGCTATCATTGGGTTGAACTTGAGTGGAGGTACTCACTCAGGTTATCTGGTGCATAAGAATTCATAGGGTGGAGGTACTCATTCTGTGATGATTATAGGAGTTTTGCCGAAGTAGACGAGATAACTGGCTACTTTAGGGTTTTTGGTATTACTAATGCATGAATGGTGAGTATGCTTTGATTGATAACATGTTGGATAACGGACGATGAATTCTCTAAACAATGCTTTCTTTCCCTGATACACATCTCTATTACTTGCGTATTACCTTAGTTTAATTTAGCTTAAATTATTACGACAACCCCCCCCCCCCCCCCCTGTTTACTCACGTAACTGAAAGTAAATCACAATCACTGCCTCTCTGTGGGAACGAACTTGTTCTTATTTGCTATACTTAAATCTATTTTGGAAGAGTAAGAACTCGATTATTTTGGTTGATTACGATACGACCAAGGTTTTCCACGGAAACCCGCCAAAACCGAACCGAATGGCTCAAAACCGAACCGAACCGTTTACTAATGGAACAGTTACGGAAAAAAATTTGGAAAACCGGTAGTCCCGGTTTCGGTTTTGGGTTGGGGCAAAAACCGAACCGTTTATCATGGAAAACCGATTAATGAGAGCCGTTCATCTGGATTTTGATAGATCTAATCTAGACCCTTAGATATTTTTATATATAAGGAAGAAGAAACCCTAATTATCTTCTTCGCTTTCATTTCCTTAGGGTTCAAAAAAGAAAATCTGTTCCTCTTCCGCCTCCACCACTCCAGTGCTCCATCACTACCAGAAATGATTTCTGATTTCTAATACCATTAAGTTCAAGCCTTTCTGTTAGATTTCTCATACGCAGAAGCAGAAGCAACTTCTGATCAGATCAGGTATGAATCGTATCAACTAGTTTGCTGGGATTTCTTCTTTGAGTTTAATGTTCTGTTGATTCTACTTCGTGAATGTCCTGACAATTCTCACCAACCTTTTTAACTCAAGTCATTCATGCAAATCAAAGGTTTTCTTACTCTTGATTTATCAAACCTAATGTGTACTAATGACTCATGTTTTATTAATCTTTTCAGGCATGAATCCCAAATTCTGGTTTTCTTTTTAATCCCAACTTCTACTTGATTTTTGTTAGTCAACTATTCTAAGTTCTAACGTGTTTCAGTGTTTGATTTTTCTGTTCACTCTTCACTGTTTTAGTAGTATTGGTGCAGTAGTATTGTTCCTGTTTTAGACTTTTAGTATTGTTCCTGTTTTAGTATTGTTCCTGTTTTAGTTCTAAACATGTTAGAATAGTTGTTCTATATTTTTTCCATTGTTGTGGGTTTCAGTATTTTGATCTTTATGTTAATCTTTATCACAGGTATGATGTACTGATGTTAGGGTACTTAGACTGCTTTCTTATTGGCACCATACTTCTTGCACCATATGTTCATCTTTATCACAGGTATCTTTATGTTCATCTTTATTGTTCCTGTTTTAGTTCTAACTTCTAAACATGTTTAGTTTGTGGATGTTGGCACCATACTTCTTGTTGTGGATGTTGTAAGTTGTAAACATGTATAATTACTGAATTTGAGTTAGTTCTATTGTTATACTGAATTT
>JAJJMC010014687.1:14219547-14283366 GCA_023531435.1 Papaver californicum | reverse complement strand
AGCAATGAAGGAAACGGAACAATAGGCAACACACCATTTTGAATCAGCAACATATGTAGACGTTGCTGAGTCGTCTTCTCCGATGGACCCTGAATGAAGAACACGCCGGCCGGTGCAGTAGCAGGTGATCGGCAGCGTCGGAAGTTGGCCGAAAATTCTCTGGTTTGGTCTCTAGGGTTGCGTGGTGATTTTTCTTGGTTTCTCTTGGTTTATATAGGTTGTAGAAACCCTAGAGAGAGTTCTAAACCTAATAGAACTCTCTCAAACCACTCACAAATCCCAATCCTAATTGAAACATGATTCCGGCCACATACATGATTTCCGAGCTGATTTTACGGTATTTTTCTGTTGTTTCTCGATTGTTCTGACTTGCATGGGATATCTTCTAGCGTGTGGAACAATCTGGAAGCAAAACAATTCGCAAATCACTTGAACAGCGTACACAGTTGAATCTCCGACGATTCCCGCTGAGTTGGATCGGCAACTCGGCTGAGTTGACTCGCTGGCTCGACTCGCCTGGTTGACTCGGCCGATCCTAGGGTGTCCCTTATCCATTCTTGGGGTGCCAATAACACTTCTCCTTGGGTGCCTTTATCACTTTTTAAGCCAATTTTTCCATAAATCTTTATTCTTCTAATGTACCTACAAAAGCATAAAAACACGTAATATTTGCAAAATCGAATACTAACTTAATAGAAACTAAGGTGCAATTTAGACACTAAAATGTGTCTATCAAATACCCCCAAACTTACTATTTTGCTAGTCCTCGAGCAAACTACTCCTAAAAATAAAGTAAAAATCCTAACTCACTTTCGCAGGAATCGCGACTACATTTAGCATATGCAGCAAGCCTTTAAACCCCTAGGTGTCCCTAGTGGACGAGTTTTGTCTCGTGAGGGTTTACAAGAGGTATACCCACAAAACCTGGATCTAGATCTTAGCAACACGTGAACGATTAAGGATAGACATTAAACAAGCTAGTTAGTTGGCTACTCAATTATTCGGCTATAGGAACCATTACCCTTTATGGGTCCAATCACTGTACACGAGTGTTAACTCAAGCATACTAAAATTCATATCTAAGACAACAGAGTTCTTCTCAGACAGTTATCTAACCACCCATCACATGAAAAGACTTAGAAGATGAACGTAGACTGTAGAAGATCGCAAGTGTTGACCAAGGCGAACGATGTGTCCCATATCTGTCTGAAGGTCAGTACCGAGATGAAACCTAGTGTGTCGAGATACTCCCCATTTATTTTCAACGGTTACTACTAACTAAACTATTTACAAGTTCCCATGGATCCTGCATTCCACGCTTGCTTAGGCGACGGAGACAGGGAGAACTTTAAAATACCAAATACTATTTTTTCTCAATTTTTTTCTAACTTTTTTCGATTTTTTTTCTTCTTTTTTTTTTTTTTGTTTTTTTTTTTCTGACACCTAATACATGTGTGTTCCCATGGATCCTGCATCCCATGCTTGCTTAGGCGACGGAGACAGGGGGATCACACACATAACTCCAAAACACTAATGTATTATACATGTGGGGCATGATCTCAACACACTAAATGTCATTCCAGTGCCAATTAACATGTCGATGCTAGGACCCACCAATACTCTCAGAGAAACACGAAATTGCAAATAATAAAACAGAACGTGATATGGTGGTGACAACTATCATGTTATTTCTAACACCTGAACTCTATCTCTTTTATGAATAGACCATCTAGCTGGGCACACCAATCCTTATAGCAAAATGGCTAAGTTTCCATCTACCTAGAGTGGTTAGTGTCACCCTGAATTGTTCACATGCTTCTAAATTCCAAATCTTATTAATCCTAAAAAGTCTCCCAATACCCCCAAACTTAAATTAAACAGTGTCCTCAATGTTTCTAAACACTGCACGAAAAGGAATTAGGGAAAGATATTACTGTGTCGCATGAGCATAAGTTACCTCCTTAAATCATATAGCAATAATCGGAACAACTGTGGATCATCTGAATCAAATAGTGTTATCCATAATAGAAGGAAACAGCAGCAAGCTACGAAGATAAACAATCTGAACACACTTTGATCCCTATCTAGGTAAACCACATCGACCAGAGGATGGGTTTTTGGCAACTGAACTTCTTTCTGAACAGGAGGATCATTGGATCTAGCTCGAAGATGATCTTGTACAATGGCAGACGTGCATATGTAAGGTCCCAAGCTAGGGACCTTCCTAAGAGTTAATGGTATAGCACATGGAGAATGATAGTCACCCCCAAACTTAGAGTTTTCAGTGTCTCTAGATAGACTAATAACAATTTCCCTCATTTCCGGATCGTCAGATTCTCGAAAATAGTCAATTGCTTCTTCTACATTACAATCTGGTGGTGCAGAACCTAACAAAGTGCTCACTTCATTAATAACACTATCATTATCGCCATCAATTCTATAGTTGTCTAAGCATTTCTCTAATGGATCTTCTAATGCGTCGAGCCTACGCTGCATCTCCCTAGACGGTTTGGATTCCTCCTCTGAATGGATCTGGTGCATACAAACTGTTGGGCTAATTCCCTTAATATCTGCTATGGTCCCTCCTAAGGCTTTCTGATTGTCCTGAAGCACGGTTACTAGCCTATTCTCTTGGTCACTATCCAAATCTGAAGCTACAATCGCAGATGGGCCTAACTCATCAAACTCTAATCCAAAGTGGGCTAGACATTTTGCTAACGGGTCTTCTATCAAAGTGTTTGGTAATGACTCCTGAACAGGGGTCTCTATCATGTTGACGGTTTCTAAGGTGGGGTCATCAAGCTCAGGTGGTTGATTACTAATGTTGAAAATATTCAGCTCAATAGTCATGTTACCAAAAGACAAGTTCATAACACCGTTACGACAGTTAATGATCGCATTAGATGTTGCTAAGAACGGGCGACCTAGTATAACCGGTATATGATTCTCTGGATCAGGCACAGGTCTGGTATCAAGCACAACAAAGTCCACTAGATAAATAAATTTATCCACTTCAATCAAAACATCCTCTATGACACCACGAGGAATTTTCACAGACCTATCAGCTAACTGCAAAGTCATCTGAGTCGGTTTCAAATCGCCTAGTCCTAGCTGGAGGTACACATGGTACGGCAGTAAGTTCACACTGGCTCCTAAATCGAGTAAGGCTCTTTCTACCCGGTAGTTTCCTATTGTGCAAGCTATGGTTGGGGAACCTGGATCTTTGTACTTAAGGGCCGTACTACTCTGTATAATTGAACTTACATGACTAGCTAGAAAAGCTTTCTTATGTACGCTAAGTTTTCGCTTTCGCGTACACATGTCCTTAAGAAACTTGGAATAAGCAGGAATCTGCCTAATTGCATCTAATAATGGAAGGTTGATCGTGACTTTATTTAAAACTTCCATTATTTCATTAAAATTGGATTCCTTCCTAGTAGGTGCTAACAACCTTGGGTATGGGGATCTAGGCATGAAATCGGTTCTCTGAGGGGTTGCCTCAGGCTCGTCAGAGACTTTATCAGTCTCTTCAACTATTGGGTCAGGGTGAACTACAGTTTGTTCACTATCAGGCCTAGTTACCTTGTTATCCACTACCTTATCATTCCTAAGGGTACTAATTGCATTCACATGACTGGATGATTTCTCACCAGTCGACATTCCATTAGATCCTCTAGGATTGGGTTCGGGTTGACTAGGGAACCTACCAGGTTCTCGCTCTCTCAGAGCCGCAACAATGTCACTAACTTGGGTTTGTAAACTAGACACAGCTTTTTCTAGGCTTTGGAATCTCTGCTCATACATGTCGTCATTGCTAGGCTGAGTTGGACCAGCCGAATTCTTATAACTGAAGCCTGGAGGACCTTTAGCATTACTAAAATGACCTTGAGCCTGGCCTTTCGACCAGGAAAGGTTCGGGTGGTTTCTCCAGCCAGGGTTATAAGATTCCGAATATGGGTCGAACTTTCTCTGGTTATAAAATCTAGTGTTATTATAAAGAGCAAAAGCCTGCTCTTCGAATTGGTTGGGCTCTGAACTACTAGCTTGATTCATTTCGACCAGTTCTAGCCTTCTAGATAAGGCCTTCTATTTGGGCCTTTGAATCAAAAGATCCTTCTACCCTATGAACATTTCCTCTTCCTAGAAGAATTGTTCTTTTTGGCTCTCTACTGCTCTCCCACTGCTGGGTCTTCTCGGCGATGTCCCTCAGAAGTTTCATCGCCTCAGCAGGAGTTTTACTGTCGAACCCTCCGGTTGACAAAGACTCGACCAAGGTTATAGATGCGTAGTCCAAACCTTCATAGAGAATCTGAACTAGCCTTAACTCCTCTATACCGTGGTCTGGGCATTGGGACAATAAGTCATTGAACCTTTCTACATACACATACAGAGACTCTCCCTCTAGCTGGGAAAACGTGCATATTTTCTGCCTAACAGACGAAATTTTGTTCCTAGGGAAGAACTTCTGAATAAAAGCTGAAGTAAGTTGGGAATAGGTTTCAACTGACTGAGGAGCCAAGATGTATAGCCACGACTTGGCTTTGTCTCTTAGTGAAAAGGGAAATAGCCTAAGTTTAATAGACTCGTCATTCAAGTCTCTAATCCTGATTGTGCTACATATTTCCTCGAATTCCCTAACATGAAAATAGGGATTTTCGTTTTCTTTTCCTAAGAATAATGGGAGCATCTGGATGATTCCGGGTTTCAGTTCGTAGCTCTCTTCAGTAGCGGCTAACTTGATGCAAGATGGACGTGAGGTCCGGGTCGGATTCAACAAATCCTTCATAGATGTCATTGCTGACACAGTCTCGCGAGTGACTAGTTCACTCTCAGTTGGCTTCTCAAGGTTAAGGTGAACTACCAGTCTTCCACTAATTAATCTACCTTGAGGGTCTCTATCCCAAGTTCGCCTTAAGGGCGTTCTTGGCATGCAAAAATTAAATCCTAACAAGCAATTAATCAAACACAATCGTGCCCTGACTCAACCAAATCAAACCTAAATCTAGCAAACAATAAGCATGATGGTTCCACTTAGATTGTCTCTAGACCAGCTTCTATTCTTTCAAAAAGCAACTGGTTATAATTTTAGCAAACCTCTTAGAACGATCTGAATTAGATTAAGTCGAAGAGAAACAGGAGAAGCTCAATGGAGCTTTGATACCCCTGTCTCTTTGGCACTTTTCCCTGGGTTACAAGGCGGCTCTAATCAACTTAAAATAATCTTCATGTTCTTTGAGTTAGGCTAATAAAGTAACCCGTACAGTCCTTTTGAACGATTTTACAATAAGCTCGATACCCTATAGGTCTCTTTCTAGTCAAGATTTTAGGCTTAGGTTCGCGTAGGTTTCGTTTTCCTAAAGCGGGCAAGAAGGAGACGGTGATGAAATCCGAAACCTTATCTTGTTTGGCCAGGCCTTGCCCTTTACTATGCAAAAATTAAAGTCCGTATTCAGTCCTCAACATATATGCATACAAAGGCGTCCAGAAAACCCACTGACAGGAGATTCGTGGGTTGGTCGAAGCTTACCTCCCGTACTAGACGGGCGATGAACCGTTGAAGTCGACTCGGGCCACTAATATCGTTTTCAATAGTGTGCGAACCCGAGGGGCCGAGACAATATCGTAATTGTCGTCCTTCCCTGCACACAGTTTGATATTTAAAACTACCCTTCCGTAGGGTTTAAAAATAATAAAATGTCCAAAGTCCCAAAAATAATGTCCAAAAGTGTCCGAAAATAAAAGAAAAATTACAGAAATAATTAAAACCCTAATACAATTTTCTAAACTAATCAAAACTAATTAAAACTAATTAAAATAAACTAAAAATCTAATTAAAAAAAAATAAAATCTTCGATCTTCTTTTTCGTTCTTTAAGCTTTTCCCTTTTAATTCCAAGTCTTTAGCTTTAATTCCAAAACTTTGGCTTACTTCCTTTTTCGATCAAAAATTCAACCTGTAGCAAAAAGAGGAAATACCAAAAGAAACGTAAAATAGAACAAAGTAAAATAATAAAAATAAAAATAAAAACCTAAAAATAAATCTAGAACCCTAAACCTAAAAACAAGTCCGCATCGGCGGCGCCAAAAATTGATGTATTTTAGAATAGTTGTAAATAAAGTGTTCGATTCTCGAACTTGTGAAGGTAATGATTTTTAGAAAATAATAGATTTAATCTAAACTAATAAAAATCAGGAAAATAAACTAGAGATGATTTTTAGAAAATATGGAGAAAACTAGGAATCAGGATTCAGTTATTTCTAACAATTTATGTGATTAATCGTGTAATTCTTTTTAACAATTTAATTCAAGTTTGCCAAAAATATGTTTTCTAGAAGAATAATTGTAAATCCTAAGCATGGGACATCAAGATTAATTAACTAAGCATGACCCATCAAAAGAGAACACAACTATTTAATAAAAACCATTTTTTTTCTAATTTAAATCCATGCAAATAATAATAAAAGAATTAAAAATAATTAATTAAAAATAGACTTACCACATAAAATTGAAAGAAAAACCTCCTCCATCATCCCAGTAAATAAACTTAGCTCATGGTGGAGAAAACTTGCTCAAAAGATCTCTTCATTGCTCAAAATATCGATTACAAGGTTGAATAATGGTGTAACAGCTGATTTGATACGAGTATATGCGTTACAGAAGAAGGTTCAGCTGTTACAGAAAAGTCTAAGCAATGAAGGAAACGGAACAATAGGCAACACACCAGTTTGAATCAACAACAGATGTAGACGTTGCTGAGTCTTCTTCTCCGATGGACCCTGAATGAAGAACACGCCGGCCGGTGCAGTAGCAGGTGATCGGCGGCGACGGAAGTTGGCCGGAAATTCTCTGATTTGGTCTCTAGGGTTGCGTGGTGATTTTTCTTGGTTTCTCTTGGTTTATATAGGTTGTAGAAACCCTAGAGAGAGTTCTAAACCTAATAGAACTCTCTCAAACCACTCACAAATCCTAATCCTAATTGAAACATGATTCCGGCCGCATACATGATTTCCGAGCTGATTTTACGGGATTTTTCTGCTGTTTCTCGATTGTTCTGACTTGCATGGGATATCTTCTAGCGTGTGGAACAATCTGGAAGCAAAACAATTCGCAAATCACTTGAACAACGTACACAGTTGAATCTCCGACGATTCCCGCTGAGTTGGATCGGCGACTCGGCTGAGTTGACTCGCTGGCTCGCTGGCTCGACTCGCCTGGTTGACTCGGCCGATCCTAGGGTGTACCTTATCCATTCTTGGGGTGCCAATAACACTTGTCCTTGGGTGCCTTTATCACTTTTTGAGCCAATTTTTCCACAAATCTTTATTCTTCTAATGTACCTACAAAAGCATAAAAACACGTAATATTTGCAAAATCGAATACTAACTTAATAGAAATTAAGGTGCAATTTAGACACTAAAATGTGTCTATCAGAAGGTTACAACGGTTATTACATCATTTGATGACAACCACTCCTACTTTAAGAATTCCCATCTACAAGTCCATATAATCATCCTTCATTATCATTATCATCATTTGAACATGTAATTACCATTTGGATCAACACGACAATAATAACTAAATATTCTTTCAAAATTAAGTCGATATCCTTTGCTCTATCTTTAAATTCTCTTTAATACTCTATTATCTCTTTCTCTATCTAAATTCTCTTTAATACTCTATTATCTCTTTCCATATCTAATTCCCAATGATAGTTCTATGTCTATCGATCACTGGAGAAATTTGGGAAAATGACTATAAATTGGTCAAAAAGGTAGTCAGGAAGTGTTTCAGATTCATTGACCTTTTAAAAGTCAACTATCGGTTAACCGTTAAAATTAACAGTCAATGGTAGTCAATATTATGTCCAAGTCAAGTCCAGTCAAGATCCAAGTCCAATAGGATAAATTGGTTAAGTCCATGTCCAGGTCCAAAGGGGTCAAGTCCAACGGGTCAAGTCTAAGTCCATAACCAAATCCAAATCCAAAATGTTAAATGGGTTTAATCCAGGATCCGACTAACCGAGTCAAATCAGTGAATCACTAAGTCAAGTCCGATTCAAACCTAATCAATTCAGTCAGATGAACTGACTCAAATGGTTCAGATGAGTCAGCTAAGCTGACTCGGCCAAAATCAAATACAGGACATTTCCTTATCAAACCTTCCTAGTAACAATCTTTCCATTTCAATTTCAATTCTTTGAACACTTCAATTCAGTCATAATCTCTTCTTGACCTGAACAAAGCAATTCACTTGGAATCCCATTCACAACAACATCATCACTAACTATAATTCAGATTATTCATTCAGTTTCACTTCTACCACACTTAGACCAATTTCCACCTAAACTGAATTCAATAACAATTTCTACTTCATATTAACCTGTATCTCAGATTCAACACTCTACAATTCCAATTTCATTTATAATCACATCTATTTGCTAAACTTCCCTGCAATCCATATCAATAACTCTTTTTCTTCATTCAAGCTACAAATGGTTTCAATCCTAACTATCACAATAGTTATCTAATCTACGATTAACAAACACAACATCATTTAAGAACATAGTATATTTAAGTTTGGGTAAAAGATTACCTTAATTCTGATGAGACCTTGAATCTCAAGAACAAAATACTGATGGAGTTGAAGGAAAAAATGAATAGGAAATGTACTGTAGAAGATTTGGAACAGAAAAGCAAATTTTATTGATTGATTAAAGTTGTTTACAATGATTGTGGCTTCAGGTATTTATACCTGTGAAGCTCACGATTACAATAGATCTAAACCCAAAATACTGACTACTCTATCAGCTAATTAACAACTAACCAACGGCTAATCTACCAATAACTAACGACTAATCAGGGCCACTAATGCTTCCCAGACTAAACTCGACAGGTGTCGCAATTAACTTGAATATTACCAACTACACCCATTACTTATTCTTCCAGCAACTCTGGAACAAGAGGCACCCCTCTGAATATCTCAGGCACATATCAATACCCCCTTCTAAAAACAATCCTTGTCCTCAAGGATATTAGGCCTGACTTCCTACATCAAAATCTGGAAATTGTTGCTGCATAGTTGCCGAATTTTCCCAAGTTGCCTCATCTTCAGATTGTCCCATCCACTAAACCAATACCCTTTTGTGTACTGTCCTCATTCCTGCATCATCTTTCTGGAATACTAATTTTCTTCCCAACACCTTGAATGGTTCCAGTTCATACTGATTTCCCAACATTGGAAGAGCTTGAGTAGATTGTGCTGATACTCCCAACTTCTTCTTTAAACAACTAACATGAAATACTGGATGTAGTTTACTATGTGATGGAAGAAACAACCTATAAGCCACCTGTCCAACCCTCTCTATTACTTGAAAAGGACCAAAAAATTCTTGGTAGTAACTTATGAAAAGCATGTCCAGCTAGAGAACGCATTTGGTAAGGCACCAAACGCAAATAAACCATATCTCCAATCTGAAATTCCCTCTCAGTCCTCTTCTTATCTGCCTGAAATTTCATTCTCTGCTGGGCTAATTGCAAGTTAGCACGCAACAACTGCAGTATCCTGTCTCTGGAATTCAATTCTTCTTCCACAACTTCCATTTTGGCAGTTCCAACTTCATGTGCAGAGATTAAAGGAGGTGGATAACCATACACAATCTGAAATGGAGTTAACTTTGTGGCTGTATGATATGAAGTATTGTAACTCTATTCTGCCCATGATAACCACTTGACCGAATCCTGAGGAGTATAAGATGCAAATCATATGAGATAAGTCTCAATACACCTATTTACCACCTCGGTTTGCCATCTGTCTGTGGATGATAACCAGAACTCATATTGATCCTAAAGAATTCCTTCCAAAATAAGCTCAAGAAAATTGGATCCCTGTCACTCACTATTGATGTAGGCATTCCATGTAATTTGAACACATGATCTATGAATGCTTGAGTTATCTTAGTGGCTGTGTAAGGATGAGCCAAGGCAACAAAATGTGCATACTTTGATAATCTGTCAACCACCACAAAAATTACTGACTTACCTTTAGATTTTGGCAATCCTACTATGAAGTTCATGTTGGTAGAACTCCATACTTGTTCAGGAATAGGGAGTGGCTGCAGCAAGCCAGAAGGAGAGCAGGTCTCATACTTATGTTGTTGACACACTTCACATTCTGATACATAATCTTTAATATCTTTTTTCATTCCAGTCCAATAAAATGTTCTTTTAACCCTCTGTGTAGTCTTAAGAACCCCATTGTGCCCAGATACTGGACTAGCATGCATTTTTTCTAACACTTTTGTCTTCCAAACAGAAGAGGGACTCAATAAAATTCTTCCCTTGTACTTGACAAGTCCATTATCATAACTATAATGATGAGATGGAAATGTACCTGCAGAGTGATAAGCTCTGATCAAATTAGTGATATATTCCTCTTTCTCTAAATGTTGGCGCAACTCATCCATCCAACTGTAATAAGGATAAGAAATAGCCAAAACTTCATGCTCAGACTCAATTGAATGCATTCTAGACAATGCATCAGCAGCATTGTTTCCACTGCCCCTCTTGTACTGTATCTCATAGTCATACCCCATTAGTTTACTCACCCATTTCCTTTGAAAAGTTGTATTAGCCTTCTGGTCCAAAAAATATTTCAAACTGTTGTGATCTGTCTGGATAATGAAATGCTTCCCTTGCAAGTAATGCTCCCATTTCTTGATGGCATGCACAATTGCCATGAGTTCCTTCTCATAAACAGAAAGGGCAACATTTTTAGTTCCCAGAGCTTGACTAAAGAATGCTATTGGCCTATGGTTTTGCTGCAGCACTGCTCCAATGCCTGTGTCAGAAGCATCACTTTCTATGACAAATGGCAAGGAGAAGTCAGGTAGAGCTAACACATGTGGACTGATCATAATCCTCTTTAGCTGGGAAAAGGATTCTACTGCTTCTGAAGTCCATGAAAACTTATTCTTCTTAGTCATCTCAAAAAGGGGTTGACATATTCTACCATAACCTGGGATGTACTTTCTGTAGTACCCAGTTAGACCTAAGAACCCTCTCAATTGCTTCAAAGTAGTGGGTTGTGGCCATTCTTGCACTACTTTAAGCTTCTCAGGGTCAGGTGCCACTCCAATATTACTGACAATATGACCCAGCTATTGAATTTGTCTTGCACCAAATTCACATTTGGATTCCTTTAACACCAAATGATGAGACTGCAGCTTGTCAAAAGTGAGTTGGAGGTGAGATAGATGTTCCTCCCAATTCTTACTATACACCAAGATATCATCAAAGAATACTAGGATGAATTTCCTCATATAAGGCTTAAATATCTCATTCATTAAACTCTGGAATGTAGCTGGGGCATTAGTGAGACAAAAGGCATCACTAAGAACTCATACAATCCTTCATGAGTTCTGAAGGTTGTCTTGTGCACATCAGATGGAGCCATTCTAACTTGGTGATAGACCTCAAATCCAATTTAGAAAAAACTTGGGCACCAAATAGTTCATCCAGTAAGTCATCTATCAGAGGAATAGGGTAATTATTCCTCACTGTCATACTATTTAGGTCCCTGTAATCCATTCACATTCTCCAAGCACCATCTTTCTTTTTCACTGATAAGACTGGAGAATCAAAAGGACTTTGGCTGGGTCTAATAAATCCTGAGCTTAAAAGATCTCTCACTGCCTCCTCAATTTCATTCTTCTGTAATGGCCCATATCTGTAAGGTTTTTTATTAACAGGTTGTGAATTGGGAAATTAAGGAATGTGATGATCACAATTCCTTGAAGGAGGAAGTGAGTCAGGAATAAGAAATAGATCCTTATACTTTTGTAACAGTTGTTGGAGTTCTTCATTCTCTTGAGTTGACAGATGTGAGTAGCTACCTACATCTTATTTCCAGATTGTAAAGAATATAAGCAAATTTTGTAATATCTAGCATTTTCTCAATTTGTTTCACAGAAACAACATCTGAATAAGGTGGTGGAGTCACCAACTGCTCAATAATGTGTGATTGTCCCTGCACAGTGAATTCTAGAGTCAATTTAGAGAAGTCCCAAATGAGCTTTCCCAATGTGGATAGCCACTGTACCCCTAGGACCATATCACATCCTCCTAGTGGCAATATCTGGAGATCAACCTTTCCCTTATAACTTCCCATCTCCAAGGGTAAATTCTTGAACAGCCCACCTCCTTTAACTGTGCTACTATCATCCACCGTGACACTCACTACATTCTCAAAATGTGGTGTCCAGTTCAGTTTCTTAATGAATCTGGAATCTACAAAGTTATGTGTGCTGCCAGAATCCAACAACACCTTCACTTCTATTCCCTTGAGTTTCCCAGTGACATTCATTGTATTAGAAGTAGGAAAACTATTAGCTCCAAATAATGCACACTCACTTAGTTGAATGGATGCTAATGTTGCTGGTGGATGAGTAGAGTCCATGATTTTACTTGTATTGTCAGCATTTTCCTCCTCTGACATTTCTTCCACTATGTCTAACACTAAAGCTTGAGTACTTCCAGATTTAGATGCTCTTTCCTTACAAGTATGTCCTCTAAACCATTTACCATTGCAATAGTAACACAAGTTATTCAAGGTTCTATCAGTTACTGCTGAGGGAGAGATCTTCTTATACTCCAGTCTAGGGACACTCTTTGCTGGATCTGTATTTGTTATGTTTGTATTCTGATTATACACTTTATATGTTGTTTTTGGTGCAAAAGAGTTTAAGGCTCTCAGTTTAGAGTCTAGTTGAGCTCCTATAGTAATAGCTTCATGAACTAAGACTGGTTTAAGTAATTGGACATCATATTTAAGCTCATCTTTGAGTCCACCAATGAAACAGCTCTTTAGAGCTTCTTGAGGAATGCCTGTAGATCTAATAGCAAATTTTCTAAAAGTAGAAACATAGTCTTGGTAAGTACCTGTCTGTCTTAGTTTGAAAAGGGAAGATGTGAAGTCCACATAATCAGCTGGGCCAAATTCCTTGCAAAGTTCTCTAACAAACTCATTCCATGAAGGATTAGAATGATCATACCCTTGCCAATAGAACCACTGTAGTACATCACCCTCCAATTAAAAAGAAGATGTGGTTACCTTTTGATTTGTTGGAACTTCATAGAATCTGAAATACTGTTCTACTTTATAGATCCTTAGCATTGGATCATCTGATAAGCACGTAATTCATACATTTTTACCACTTAATCTATATTTGTTAGTACTTGAATTTGTATTAATAATATATTTTTATTGTTTTATTAGATGGTTCACATAAATCCAAAGTTACCAATTAATTATGACTAAATGCAGCTAAATGGACAGACCGTGTGGAGCTTTTCTTTTGGTTTATGTGTTTCGTACATAAACAGTAGGTGGCTGTGTTGATGAGTAGGCTACAGGTTCACGTGAAGGCTGTATAGGTGGTGGTTTGCTTGGATTAAGTGAAAAGAGGACCTAGAGAAGAAGGCTAGTGGTAGAGCTGTACGGTTAGAGATGAGAAAAGAAATGGGTGTAGGCTAGTGTCTGGGGTAATGATTGCCTAGACTATTGGGTAATGAATTGAGAAGAGGTATTCGGTTGTGAAGTACAACACGTGAAGGCTGAATTGGTCTATGAATTGGTTGTGAAATACAACACGTGAAGGTTGTAGAGAGGCTAGTTTTGAAGTTGGTTTGGCTAGGTGTTGGGTTTTGAGTTTGTTGTCTCTTGTTGTTGAAAGTGACATGAGTAGATGGAGTTAGCTATTGAGACTTGAGTGAATAGAGTGTTTCACGTGAAGAAATAGAGTGTGAGATGTTGACTTAAAGAAAGTGGAATAGGCTATTGTGACATGGGAGAGAGGCTAGATGAGAGACAAGAATTACGGTTGAGCCTTGGCTGTTGGTAGAGTTCACTGACGTCTGACAGAAAGGTAGTAGGTGCGGAAGCTCCTCTTTTTGGTTTTGGAAAGTGATAAAAGCCAACATGTGATGGCTGAGTTAGAGGCGTCAAAGGAAAGAAGATTGGACCGTCAGGAGATAGAAAGGGAGGTTTTTACTTTTCCTTTTAGGTTTAGAAGAGAGAGGCGTAAGGGAGTAGGCCCCATCACGTGAAGAGAAGCTATACCTAGGTATAAAAAGAGAAGAAAAGGCTGAGGCATAGGGGGTTGTTTTTGGGTCGACAGTTCTGTTTTCGGAACGAAGGAGGGCGAGGACAGACGAATTTGAACAGACTTCTGTACACTTTAGAGGACGGAGAAGACGACAATATTTCCGAAACCTGGTTTAATCCTTTCTACTATTCTCTTTAATTACTTTATGGGTTTTAAGAAACCCTTCTCCATGTTCTAAATTAATTTGTAACTAGGGTTTAATGTTGAAACCACTTACAGTTTTAGATCAATTGAATTAAATATTTGATACAGACCATTATGATTTAAATAGATTAAATTCATGACTTTAAACAATTGTATTGTCGTTTATGGTGCATGCTTGGCCTATGGTTTTGATGTTCCATGTTTCTGGTATACAGTTGTTATTCTAAAAATATATTTGTCTACTTATTTGATATTCCATGCTTAGGTTAAATCTTTTGATGGGGTATACTTAGAATAGCCAAGTATTATTTGTAGACCTTTAATTAGTTTCGTACAATTTTCTCGCTAGCGCAATTTTATGGTGTATGCTTGAGACTAGGGCTTTTTGATGCATCATGTTTAGGGCGTCCCAGTGATATTTGCGACTCTAAATATTCATGAATTAAATAGTGGTGGATACTGAAAAACCCTGGTTACCGACTCTCTCTACTCGGTCACATTTTATTAGTTTAGTTAGTTTATTATTTTATTTATTAATATAAAAATCACAAAAATATTCCTCTTGGTTAGTTTATTAGAGATATTAATTGCAGTATTTCTCCGCTCTCTGTGGGTTCGACCCGTGCTTGCCGTTGTCTACTAGTTAGACGCCGTGCGATTGCGGTTATTTTATTGGGTAATCCCAAATCACATCATCATCTCCCTTGCTGAATCTGGGAAGATCTACTCTTAGCTGTTGCAGATTTCTTCCAGGCACATTGTTAACATCTCTTCTTTGGTTCCTGTGTTCATCTGGAGCATCTGTACTCTCAATTCCTTTTGGATGAGATTGATTCTCATTCCTAGCTTGAGTGTGGCTACAGTTAGCCCTGAATTCTTGCTTGAAATTATTCATCTGAACACTCATAGTACTGATTTGGTTGGATAAATCATCCATTCTGTGAGTAAGTCCATCAACTCTACTAGTGACTCCATTGAGCCCTAGGGATAAACCTGCCATTCTATCATTGATACTCATCACTTCATTATTGAATCCAACACATCTTTCTTCCATATTTGATATTCTAGATGTGTGATTTGCCATTGTTAAGAGTTAAGAATCAATCGAATTTCGTTAATCTTTCACTTAAGATCTGTAAGCTCTGATACCAATTGATGAGACCTTGAATCTCAAGAATAAAATAATGATGGAGTTGAAGGAAAAAATGAATGGGAAATGTACTGGAGAAGATTTGGAACAGAAAAGCAAATTTATTGATTGATTAAAGTTGTTTACAATGATTGTGGCTTCAGGTATTTATACCTGTGAAGCTCACGATTACAAAGAACTAAACATAAAATACTGACTACTCTATCAGCTAATTAAAAACTAACCAACGGATAATCTACCGCTAACTAACGACTAATCAGGGCCATTAATGTTTCCCAGACTAAACTCGACAGGTGTCACAATTAACTTGAATATTACCAACTACACCCATTACTTATTCTTCCAGCCACTCTGGAACTAGAGGCACCCCTCTGAATATCTCAGGCACATATCAAATTCAAATTCCTAAATCGAGTTGGATAAATTGGAAGTTTGGGGAAGAACATGAAACCCTAACTTTCAATTCATCATCCAAAACAGCTACATCACTTCAATTAAACCTTAACCCATGTTTCTTCGCCACATCAACATCCTAATTCTCTTCAATTTCATATAAACATCAATTAATTCGAAACTCTAAACATCAATTTCAACTCAAAAAAATCCAAATTCTTAATTCTTCTAAAATCAACTCTTCTAACCAGCATAATCACTTCTTCTACATCTCATACACCTAAAACTTATCTTTAATCACTTAATTCCGTCCTCATCTTCAAACTCAGAAAACCTAATTTTAATCCTCTTCAATCTAACCATTCTTCTTCTTCTCTTGTTTAATTAACACCAACAACATCATCAAAAACTCTTTCTTAAACTTTCCCTTTATTATTCTAACTCAAATTCACGACTTTATCACTCAAATCCTCACACAGACAAAGAACAGGGAGGGGAAGGCGGAGAAGAAGAAAACAGGAAAAAAAGAAAAGAAAAATAAAATTCGATCTCATCTAGGTTTAGGTTTATGAAAGGGTTATTAAGGCACCCATCCAATGGATATAGGCCGTCAATATATTTTAATTAATTTCCTTTAAGACTGGGCTGCCCTGAGTAAAAGCTAAGTCTTAGCAATAACTTTTATTTGTGAAATGATTAATTTGCCCCTTGAATACAATTTATGATTTCTTCTTCATTATATATCAGAATGACACGTTTGAGTAATCCATTTCGTATAACTTTTCGATAGTTAACTAATTGTGCTATTTGTTTGACAAAATTATTATTTCATTATTTTATAAAATTCTAAAATTAATTGTTCAAACTTAGTTACTTAAGTCATTACAAAGCGTAATCATATTTGGCCAGTCTAATGGTGTTGACCTTCTTACGGGTCCTCACAACCCAGCGTCATAATTATGGGTACGTACTTCTGTCTTATATTCTGCAAGAGAATTGAGAATAGGTATCCATCTCATGGATACATTAACCCTGTAGCTCTTTTACAAATGTATGCGCCCGTAAAATTTCAGGGCTTTACCCGGCTAATCCCTTGTTATTTCATCTGCGTCCATGCAAACTATCTGTATTAATCAGAACATGCTGATTACGCAAAATTATGAACATTCGGAATAAATTTTATGTCATCTCTGAACGAAAACATAAATTAGATACATACCATCTAAATGCAAAGTCGGATCGAACATCATCTCAAATCACAAACTTCCACGGCTGAATTTCTTGAATATGTTATGTATGCACTGCATCCAAGCCAAACATAGTACCAACATTAAATATCACGCGATTGAGGAGCCCTAATCAAGCCATGGTTATGGCCACGACATTATTAAGTTCCAACGCTACCAGCGCATAGGCAATGTCCACGGCACCAACAAGTGTCATCCCTAGAAAACCTTAGTCATGATCCCAGCACTAGCCCACGCGCCAACACGCTACCGCCAATGCTTGCCAATACTTACCTCTTACGCGCCATCCTCGTCTTGTATGCTCGTGCCAGCATCATCCTTCGTTGCTAGCACCATCACCTAGGTCATTGCCATGCTAAGTTGGTATAAAACTTATTGGTAGCACTATTATTCACGTGCTTTGAGTCCATGACTCCACTAACTCCTACGAGAAATCAAAATATATTACATGGGGGGATTCTTCATGGGTATTGGTTTGGTGGTTTACAACAACATGCGGCGTGACAACACCCCATGATGGGAAATTTACAAAGTAGTGGTGACGATTATAAAGGTTAAAAAGATAATGGAGTAATGGATTTGGAGTTTCCAAAAACTTTCCAAACATAATGGGCCTGGTTACACCATTATCTCCATAATTTTCATCCTTCCATCTCCTCACTACCTCCATTACTTATGAGAAAATAAGTGTGTATTCCAAAATACTATAAATATGCTACTTAGCCCATTCAGAAAACAAAACAAGTTTATCATTTTCACAAGCTCTGTTATTCTTCATAGTTAAATACCTCTACACATAATTCATCACCGCTGATTTCCTCAACTTTCTCTGTTTCCCTCCTTTAAGATCAACTCATCTTCTCTCCTTGTGACCGAAGCAGGATGGAACGGCCATTTTCGTGGTTTAGGCTTGTCCTGTACGATTTTGATTTCTGAATCTAAAGAAAGTACTTCAACATTACATTGTTTTACCTAGAAGCAATTTTTAGGTACAAACAATTGGCGACCACAGTGGGAGAAAAATCTCTCGGTCACGAATCCAATTTTTTAACCATCTGAAAATAAATTCTTCAACCGTCTGAAAATAAGGTGGGTCTTAGGTCTGGTTTATAGACTAACATCAATTCAGGTCCAGTAATCAATTGTAATTCTGGTAATGCCAGTTCTGGTATGCCAGAAACCATTCCACAAAACACCGCCACTAGCAACACTGACGCTTCTCTTTCAAGTAGTGTTACTGGAAACGCCATGGATAGCCAAGCACCACCAAGTCTCTCAGATATGATAAAAGACAAGAAACCCTGGGTTACGTACAAGCGGACAGGTCTACCACTTAGAAGGAAATACTCGCTACTCTCAAGACTCGGACGGAGAAACCACCTCTAGAGCAACACAAGTATCATATGGAACAACCAAAAACACCTCCAACTTTATTGCTGATGCTAACACCTCCATGGCCCGCGTCCAAAGAGATAAAGGAGAAGTTCGTCTATCCCATAATCTGGTACCAGGAAATAGTCAACAACAAAATTTCAAAGCCAGTGAAGTTCTGGAAAGGCCCCTGCAAAAAAAGAAAGGCTTATCTATATTCCACCAGCACCAGCCTCTCTGTCTACTTGAGATCCAAAGAATCCTACACTGATAGGGGATATCTCTCTCCTCCTTTCTTATCGCATAAGGATATAGGGATTTTCACCTTTATCAAGCCGTCACTAGATGGAGCGAACCAATGTTCCTGACGCTACCAACGTCAGCACATCCATAATCGACATTCGACGCGATAGCGAGATCCTCATTCAAAGAAACCAACCAAGGATCTAGCGATCAAACTTCGTCATACATAAGGGTCTATAGAGACCACTGCCATTTTGTGGCCAGGAGTGTCCGCTACCACTTCATCAGCAATAATCATGTAGATCCATACTACGCCATGGCTCTGGAACGTCCGTGAATCCACAACAACAAGGCAAGGCTCAACAAATCTATGAAGAAATCTTCACCAAGGGACCCACCTGTAGACACCAACAAGCCAGCATACCCTAAAGATTGCTCACCTCCAGAACATCACCAAATAAGGATTTGGACGCTAAATAATTGCATAGAGGAGAGGTGATGTCTTACGCCCATGGATTTCGCCTACAAGTGAGTCTTGTTCATCAACTCTCTTTACAACCAATTATACCACGTCCCACCAAGGCTAAGGGGACTTGACTCGAGTGTCAACCTCACCGTGCCTTGACGATGTGAATGATAAGATGATCCTTTTCAAAAGTTTGTCGAATGGATAGGGTTCGTCTCTACTGAGAATATTAAACCCAATAACCCAATCATCCTTAAACTGTGTCATCAACCTGAGATACCGAAACCCAACCCTTTCCGAATCGGAGACACTATTGCCTCTCCTGGAGAAAAGCCATATTTAATCATTAAAACTATATTATATGGATACTACAAACTCATCAATACTGATAAGCCAACATGGGTAGTCGTACATAGCAAGTGGCTTAAAGTTGTCAAGGTTTAAACACTTCACCACCCCTGACAAAGATGTCAACGCTTAAGCATTTTACCACCCCTAGCAATATTTCCCTATTTTTACGCAATATTTGTAATTCCTCCATAATGATTGCAGTGACTTGCATTCATACTTAGGATTTCAATTTATTTTATTAAACAAAGTATTATTTATCTCCAGATAAAATCCTTTACAAACCATTCAAAATATACCTACTCAAAATCCCAAAATAAAACCACAGAAAAATCGGGTATCTCAGAAACACATAAAAACCCTTAAAATTTACTACTTAAATAATATCTTTGGAGATTGATTTGGGGCCATCAACATATACTCTATCCACCTGTGCAAGGGCTTCAGTTTTAAGCCTTAACTCTCAGGATAGTTTTTCAGCATCATCTCTAGCCTTGATAATCGCTTCTAACCCGAAGACGTGCCTACTTCCTTCAAGTTCTCCTGAATGACTCTCATATGATGACAAAGCCACCGAACAACAAGTTTATCCGTCTCAGCTTCCTCCAAGAGTCAGGTTCTGTCAAACTCAACTTCACAGTTCACAAACTCAATTAGTGTATTTTTCATCGCATTGGCATCTACGCAACGACACCACTTGGAGCATCATCTTCAATAAATGCATTGAATGATCACAAAAACCACACTTCGGGACTGAAGATTTTCACAAGATCCACCCGCTGTCAATAACCTCTCCAACCTATAAGAGATGGTCAACCAGAGAGTCACAACCTTGTCAAGGCCCTTTACTCTCTAAAGACATGCCGGAAAGGTATTTTCACCTCTCCCAACTACGTCGTCATATCTGATAGGCGCCTGTAACCCATGACGAGGCTGAGATGCATCCTAAGTCTACTCCATAAAATGCAACTTAAGTAACCAGAAAGAAGTATAACATGGGACTGCTCATTGTAGCACATCCCCTGTGACAATCAAGGATTCAGAAGATAGCTCAAGAGAAGCCTCTGGGAACATAATCTTTAAAGATACCCGTAGCACCATGTCAGCAACAAGACACCTTTCAGCTCATCCTCTTCACCCTCGACGTCTCCAGAGGACTTCACCCATATGGGTGTTTTAAGTGTACCATCATAACATCCATAAGGGTAAAACAAGCTTATGGGTTAAAGGGTCATGATAAGACGCAATTTCATTCAATTAATGCTCACGAAAAAGTCGCAGTTGTGAACCAACATACTGGGCACCAACGACGGCTCCAACTTCAATTCAAGTTCTTGCTCCATCCATGGCGCGCAATGACAAACTGAAGACTTCTTCGGTTTTAGAGATTTAACGCAGTCATCTCTTTTGACCAGATTATTTGATCAACAATAGTAGTAGCAACAATACCTCCCACTCGTATTATCCTGACAAGAGTGGGGATACCACTTCTTACATCTGCTTCAACAACACTAGACTGGCAATTGGAGATAAACAATGAAGTCAAATTCATCCTCCTAAGAGCAGACTATGCTAGCAGAGAAAATAATAGAAGCAGTTATTCCCTGGAATTACCGATTCCGAGAAAGGAATGGTCTCTCACTTGTCCGTACATACACAACCTCTCATTTTTCCGTCCAATTCAAGACCCTCTGCTTGTCCGCCCAGCCGTGGCCTCCTCTCTTGATTGGCCGACCATGTGAACTTTTGTACTCGTACTTACAAACCTTAACTATTGATGTTGCATCCCTGAAGATGATATTGTGCTTCTATACATCCATGTCAATCATCCCTGACTTGCAGATCCATCAACATGATAATATTCATAATTCAAGCCTACTGCAATATCTCTGGTAATATCTAATAACTAAGTCTTGTTGTTTTATTTTTCATCAATATTAAACCCCATAATCCCGTAGAAGAATTTTAAGGCAGGCGTTTATCCTTGTCCCTCTATATATGTATGACTGAGCTTATCAGATCAACTACATATACGACTAAATTACTTGATAAATTGACCAACATTCATCACTTTTATAAATAAAAAACATTAGAATATTACTGGTGTTTATTATGACATTCCCAGATGTTTTGTGATTCTTACATAACAAATCTCAATCTCCTATATGGATTTTCCACTAGTATGGAGCAATTTGAGTATCATTTAATGTTATATCCCGCAGCTGGATTCCCAAAAAATTAACTCATGTCAATATTCACGCTCAGTTGAAAAATATTGACTCACTAAAATATCTATATAGCTTTATATAAAAGTTACATACGAGTTTACATCTTAGTGTTCTGATGGCACCACTGCCTCAACACTTGTCTTAGTGTATTGACGACACCACTGCCTCAACACTCGTCTTAGTATTCCGACGGCACCACTTCCTCAACACTCATTTTAGTGTTCTGACGGCACCACTGCCTCAACACTCATCTTAGTGGTCGGACGACACCACTTCCTCAAACACTTATCTTAGTGTCCTGACGGCACCATACTTAACACTCATCTTAGTGTTATGACAGCAGCAATACCTCAACACTCATCTTAGTATTCTGACGGCAACATTGCCTCAATACTCTCTACAACCAACTAATGTTCCAAATCCTTCCCGTCGTTGTTAAGGTAGAAGAAGAATACTCCAAATACCTAAGAGTACAATCGCAGAAAGAGCAAATCTTGCTAAGCCAACTGCTATTCTTCTAGTAATATATAACCATTAAACAATAGAAGCAATAATTTATTTTGTCTAGCAGAACACCATCTAGTGCATACTCTCTACAAACAACTAATGTTCCAAATACCTTCTCGTCGTTGTTAAGGTAGAAGAATAATACTCCAAATACCTAAGAGTACAATCGCAGAAAGAGCAAAACTTGTTAAGCCAACTGCTACTCTTCTAGTAATATCTAACCATTATACAATAGAAATCATAATTTATTTCATCTAGCAGACCACTATCTAGTGCTTACCACGCAACATTACTCGTTCCGCTCTAAGTAGGGGACTTAATGTAGATGGTTTGTTTTTGACAAGGGCATGAATTGTAAAATTACCCTGCCTGAATGCAGAAATATAATAAACGAATCTTGACCCGGTGTCAAAATTATAGGTACATACTTTTTTCTTACATTATGAAAGAGAATTGAGAATGGGTATTCAGCTCATGGATACATTATCTCTATAGCTCTTTTATATATGTATGCGGCCGTAAAATTTCAGGGCTTTACCCGACTAAACCATCGTTATTTCATGTGCGTCCATGCAAACTATCTGTATTAATCAGAACATGCTGATTACGTAAAATATGAACATTCGGAATAAATTTTATGTCATCTCTGAATGAAAACATAAATTAGATGCATACCATCTAAATGCAAAGTCGCATCGAACATCATCTCAAATCACAAACTTCCACGGCTGAATTTCTTGAATATGTTCTGTATGCACTGCATCAAAGCCAAACATAGTACCAACATTAAATATCACGCGATTGAGGAGCCCTAATCAAGCCATGGTTATGGCCACGACATTATTAAGTTCCAACCTACCAGCGCATAGGCAATGTCCACGGCACCAACAAGTGTCATCCCTATCAAACCTTAGTCATGATCCCAGCACTAGCCCACGCGCCAACATCAGCCTAGCACTAGTGCTCGCGCCATCACCAGTGTTCCAGCGCTAACGCTAGCGGCTCCACCAGTGGTAGCGCGAATGCTTTCCAATACTTACCTCTTACGCGCAATCCTCGCCTGGCCTACTCACCATCACCTAGGCCATTGCCATGCTAAGTTGGTATAAAACTTATTAGTAGCATTATTATTCACGTGCTTTGATTCCATGACTCCACTAACTCCTACAAGAAATCAAAACATATTACATAGGGGGATTCTTCATGGATATTGGTTTGGTGGTTTACAACAACATGCAGCGTGGCAACACCCCATGATGGGAAAGTTACAAAGTAGTGGTGATGGTTATAACGGTTAAAAAAATAATGGAGTAACGGATTAGGAGTTTCCAGAAACTTCCTAAACATAATGGGCCTGGTTACGCCATTATCTCCATAATTTTCATCTCTCCATCTCCTCACTACCTCCACTACTTATGAGAAAAGAAGTATGTATTCCAAAATACTATAAATATGCTACTTAGCCCATTCAGAAAGCAGAACAAGCTTATTATTCTCACAAGCTATGTTATTCTTCATAGTTCAATACCTCTATACACAATACATCACCGCTGATTTCCTCAACTTTTTATGCTTCCCTTCCCTAAGATCAACCCATTTTCTCTCCTTGTGACCGATGCAAGACAGAACGACCACTTTTGTGTTTAGGCTTGTCATGTACGATTTTTATTTCTGAATCTAAAGAAAGTACTTCAACAGTACATTGTCTTGCCTATAAGAAATTTTTAGGTACAAACAAGAAGAAACACATGACTTAACTCTTCTTTATCATAGCTCGCTACCAAAATGTTTTTGGCCTGATGTTTTTGTTACCGTTGTCTACTTGATAATAGAATTCCCACCAAAGTTCTGCAAGGTTCCTCTCCTTACGCAAAACTCTTTCATCAATCTCCTGATTATAGTTTTTAAAGGTTTTCGGTTGTCGTTGTTATCCATTTCTGTTCCCTATCGTCGAAACAAAATGGATTCGAAAACAAAAACATACATCTTTTTAGGCTACATTGATAGTTATAAAGATTACAAATATTTTGAACCAACATCAAATCGAATTTGTATTTCACGGGATGTCATTTTTGATGAACAATTCTTTCCATCCGCGACAAAAGCTACTGAAACTACAACTATTCCTGAACCCATTACAAAAATTTTTGGTTCATGGTCTTCCCATTCAAATTCCAACAACTCACACCAACCGTGCACCCACCAAAATCATTCCCAAAATATTCTATATCCAGTTGTTTACCCATTCCTAATATTTATCTTCCTAAACAAAACCAAAATTCCTTAACTCCTATTTATTCTCGTGAAAAATCCACTCCAATTTTCTCGACCACATCTCCTTCACAATCATATAATTTCTCTTCGGTCCTACCAAAGATGTAATTTAAAATTTTGAAGATGATTCAGTTAATTCACAACTTCAAGATAGTTCAACAGCTCATCTTTTCCTTTCCTTGGACAGTATCTCTCGACAAGATTGATCCATTTGGATCTTGGTCCATGATGGCTTTTTCATTGGTTTTGGGGTTTTTCAGGATTCCACCTAGTCCGCTTATTGGATACTGATTGTCTCCTCTACATCTACCCTAAATCTTGATACACATAATACAACAGTATTAACATCAGTGTCCTCTGTATTGGCTCCTCCTCAACGTACCATTGTCACTAGATCTCAATCAGGTATTAGCAAACCCAAAGTTCATTTTTCTCTTCTTGCTACAAAACATCCAATTCCACAGTGTTCTCTTAATGTTATGCAGGACTTACCCTCTGAACTTACTTGTTTTACTATTGCTTCCAAAGATCCTGAATGTCATTCATTTATGGATAACAAATTCAATGCTCTTTTGTCCAATAATATTTGGTCCTATGTTCTATATCAAACTGGTAAGAATTTAATTGGATATAAATGGGTATATACGATTAAATATAAGTTCGATAGCGTTACCAAGGGATATTCTCAAAAGTATGGACTCGATTATGAAAAACCCTTTAGTCCGGTAGTAAAACTTGTTACTATCCAACTAGTATTAAGCATTGCACTTTTTCATGGCCTATTCAACAACTAGATATCAAAAATATTTCATGGCCTTATTAATAGAGATGTGTATATGGTTCAACCTCCTGGATATACTGATAAACAAAATCCTACTCATGTTTGCAAACTCAATAAATCATCGTATGGTCTCAAAACCACTTCGTGCTTGGTTTCAAAGGTTTACTTCCTCTCTATTTGAGCTTAAATTTGTAACTTCTAAATAATCATCTCTTTTTACTCATCAACTCAGTAAAGGAATTTTGGTCTTGATTATTTTTTATGTTGATGATCATATATTATTAACAGGTTCATATCTTTCTTTGCATGCTCTCATTGTGATCTTCGTAAAGAGTTTTCTATGACTGACCTTGGTGATTTACATTACTTGTTAGGAATGGAAATCACAAGATATGAATCCAGGCTTCATCTTACCCAAAATCTTTACACACTTGACATTCTCAAACGAGTCAATCTTATCAATGCTAAGCATGTATCCACCACATGTTCATCTGGAGCAAAACTATATATATTTGATGGTGTTTTGTTTAATGATATTACTTTGTATCATAGTTTAGTTGGAGCATTACAGTATCTCACGCTGGCTAGTCCGGGTATAACTTATTCGGTGAATCAAGTTAATCAATGAATGCATTCTCCTACCGACATACATTTTCATGTAGTTAAGAGGATACTGCGATATCTCAAAGACACTTTAGGTCGTGGTTTATACTTTAACGCTACATTGTCGTATCATCTAAGAGTTTTTAATGATGTTGCTTGGGAAGAGAATCCAGACACGCGTCGTTCTACTAAAGGTAGTTGTGTTTTCCTTGGAAATCACCTCATCTCATGGATATCTAAAAAGCAACACACAGTTGCTCGTAGTAGTACCGAAGCAGAATACCGAGCACTTGTACTAACAACAGTTGATATCACATGGATTCGGTATCTTCTCAAAGATATTTCATTCGTCACAACACAATCACATATCTTATACTACGGCAACATCAGTGCTATATACATGGCTCTAAATCCTATTCTACACTCTCGTACAAAACATGTTTAAATAGACTACCATTTTGTGCGAGAAAAAATGGATCGTAAACTATTAAAGGTTGTATATATACTATCAAGTTGTTTTCTTCATAATGAGTCAAATTGCATGAAAGAATACAGATTTACCTTACAAGCTCCCACTTAGAGATTTTCTTGTGCTCGGCTTAAGGAGCGGGGGTGGTGGTCATAACATACCAAGTCAACAACAGGGTATTCAATTGATATATTCTACTTTAATCTGTTCAAATTAAAGATTCTACAGTATATAGGAATTATTATTTTACTAAATATACGTATACAACTATTAATCAATGAGAAGATTAAGCTTCATATTCCTTTAAAACTAAAACATTTCCTATCTGAGTTGACTAAAAAAAAACATCAATCCAGTAACAAACTCGATCTAATGAATGATTGATATACACTATCAAAAACAGAAAAATATACTCACATCTTAAACAAACAGTTAAAATGATGAAATGATGATGCGAATCTTACTGTGAAGAAGATCCAGAAACAACATCAACGGATCTAAGATCAGAGAACAATGGAGATGCTAATAATCTTTTTCCTCCTCTTCGTAATATAACGGAAGCCATGGACGACATAGCTTCAAAAAAAGATGAACTCTCAATTGCAGATTTTATCTACGAAAAATACCTAGGGTCTGTTTTGACGCTCCCTCACTCGACAACATCACTTAAAAAAATAAATATCCGCTATACATACAGTGGTAGTTTGACAATTTGAAAAAAGTGAAATCCAGGATTTAAAAAATATAACAAGTGAAAAAAATACTAAGCAGTGAACATACTTAATATACAAAAACTCCTTATATATTATTATTTATAAATAAAAATCATTCGAAATAAAATTAAAATAAAAAACTCATTTTCATTTATAATGTTTAAATTTAGCTTTTACAATTTTTAAAAATACCATATTTATCTTTTTCTTATTTTCAATGGTTTTTTTTTTTTTTTTTCTCATTTCTTCTTCTTCTTCTTCTCTTCTTCTGCCTCCTCCTCCTCCCCACCACCATCACCACCAGCAACAGTAGCTCTGTTGCCACCAAACCAGTGAGATAAGATAGATCCGGAGCAACAAAACCTCCGTCTTCTTCTCTTTTTCTATCTTTTTATTTTACTTTTATGTTCACCAATAATATCTTTGTCACCCATATCCACCACTAACATCACCTCCATCTTCTCCACCAACACCACAAGTACCTCCTTCTCTTTCTATGTCCAGATCAGTCACCAACAACACCTCTTCCTCCCCCATCGCTTCCTGCTCGTTATTTTTTCTCCCCCACCACTACATGTCCATATCCACCAACAACAACACCTCTTCCTCCTCCTTCTATCCTCTACAAACATCACCAACACCTCCCGATCATCATCGTCGAAAATCATCATCAAAAAATAATGATACATCATCATTGTCGAAATTAGGGTTTTTTGGTGGTGAAACGTCAGAAAAATGATGAAACCAAATTTGGTTTCATCAAAATTTTCAAAAACTAAAACAACATTGAAACCAGTGTTTGTGTTGGTGGAATGTCTGAAAAATGATAAAACTTTTTTTGGTTCCATCATGTTTTTTCATCTAGAATAAAATAAATGATGAAACCTTTTTTGGTTTCATCAAATTTTAGAAAAACTAACTGAAACCAATTTTTGTGTTGGTGAAAACAGTAAGTTTTATAGAAACCAGATTTGGTTTCATCTGATTTGTGCCTACTTTTTACCGTGAAACCAAAGTTTAATGGTGAAAAAATACGTTTATGTTGAAACCAAATTTGGTTTCAACTAAAATTTTCCTAGTTTATTCAATTTTGGTGCATTTGTTTTCTTCATTGAAGTTGTGTTGGTGAAATACAAATTTTACGTTGAAACCAAATTTGGTTTCATCATTTTTCTGCCTAATTTTTATCGTTGAAACTAATGTTTTAGTAATATGGTAAGTTTTTTATGGTGGTGTTGTTGGTTTGTGGTGGTGGTGTTGACGATAGTGTTGGTCGGTGGTGTTGTTTTCCGGTTGATGGTAATGGGATAATGATGGTGTTGGTGGTGGTGGTGGTGGTGGAAGTGGTGTTGGTTGGTGGTGGTGCTCGTTGGTGGTGGATCTGGTGGTTGTTAGTGGTGCTCGTTGGTGGTGGATATGGTGGTTGTTAGTGGTGCTTGTTGATGTTGGTGTTGGTGGTGAAAATGGTGATGGTTTTTGGTGTTGGTTGTTGTTGGTGGTGGTGGTAGGTGTTGGTTCTGGTTTCCGTTTCTTCTGGTGGTGGTTGGTGGTGGTGCTCTTTGGTAGTGGACCTGGTGGTTGTTAGTGGTGCTCGTTGGTGGTGGTGGTGGGTGATGGTGGTGCTGGTAGGTGGTGCTCGTTGGTGGTGGTGTTTGGTGTTTGGTGTTTGGTGTTGTTGTTAGTTGGTGGCTGGTAGTGGTGGAGTTGCTGGATGATGGTGGTTGTTGTTGGTTGGTGGTGGTGAGTTGGTGATGGTAGTGTTGGTGGTGAGAGAGAATAAAGCTTAAGAATGGGGTTGATTTTTATTTTTGTTGGGTTGAATTAATGTAAATGGTAGTTTAGACAGATTTATTCAAATGGGGTTTTTGTTTCATTTTGTTTTGACTGGGGTTTTAGTAGTAAGAGGTATAGGTTAGTGGTGTTTTAACCCACGGACTGTTTGAAAAAAATAGGTTTATAAGTGAATTTCTCATAATAATAAGGCGCGTACAGGCCCGGTTTTGGAGCCTGGTAACTTGGGCTCCAGTCCAGGGTGGAAAAATTTGTTAGATTTTATAGACTATAATTGTTTTGTGTGTTAGTATTTATACAATATTAGGCTATCATCAAACAAACTAAACTATACAATTTAACAGTTAGGTGAAGTGTTATAACGATCAAAATTATATTCATTTCCTAAAATTAAGGCAAGACATCATATTAGAAGAATTCAAAAGAAAATTAATTAAATCAAGGGAGAAAAAAATTATATCCAAGATTATAATGTGACCCTAATTTCTTTCCTCAATTGTTTTATCACTTGTTCTAATATTAGACAATTTTAGATGGAGTGATATAGATTATTTTTCAATTAATTATTTATGTTATCCGATCTAAATGTTCAATCAAGTAAATGATATTGTTAGTGTTTTTAACATAATCATTTTTGCTGAGTTTTTTTTTCATTTTGTATTTGTTTTTTTTAAGTTATACTTTTAAATGTAAATTTTATAGAATATAACATATAATATATGCGAACAAGATATCAAATAGGCATTCCAAAAAAACTTCGTCCAGGGTCATACAAATATAAGAGATGGCCCTGGGCGCGTAAATATTTAGACAATGGGTTTAAGTGCAAAAAAAAGTTCGAGAAATAGTTCTGGTGGTAGTTTCCACTTTCCAGAATGCTTGCATTTTTACAAATTTCGGTCCCTTTAAATTTTGGGTTTTAATACGAATTAAAATTTAAAAAATAGTTCTGGTGGTAGTTTCCACTATCCAAAATGCTTGCATTTTTAGAACGATTTTTTGGGACCAACCTATTTTTAAAGGAACCCTTATCTACTTAGACCATCCATTGTAATGAGCTAAGAGGTGTCCTAGTTATAGTTAATGACCTAATTATCCCTTACTTAAATTAACCTAAACTTATTTCAAAATTTATAACCTAATAAAACTCAAACTCATAAATATAAAACACATTTTTTTCTACTAACCATTTTCTATTATTCTTCTTTTCTCCTCTTGTTCTCTCTTCCACTTCCATAATCGTTTTAAATCCAGATTTTATAAATTTTTATACTAGAAGGTACTTTCCCACTAATTCATGTCTTTTTTATACACTTGTGAGTATAAATTTAGTAGTAATCATAAAAATTGAAGTTGCATAGATAAGTTTGGCTAGGCATCTTGTGAAAAATCCTAGCCGAACTAGATGAATCTGATGGAAATAAAGAACATGAAGCACAGTTCGACTATTCTGGAAAAATAATTTCCTAGAAGAACTTTCTGTAAATATATGTTCGGTTATTTCGAAAAAAATATTTCCTAGCAGAACTTTTTATTTTCCTGACCGAACCTTCTAGTTTCCTAGCCGAACTCTGTAAATATATGTTTTGGTTTTATCTTAGGTTCGGCTAGGAACATGGTGGTCTCGACATTGTTGAACATAACTCTGTTAAACAAAAAATAGAAATTCGGCTAGCTGTTCTTGAGTTTTCTATTCCGAATCTGGTCCACACACCATTAAGGAGGATGTTCGACTACATGTACTTCTGCTTTTCTAGCCGAACCTAGTCCAAAACTCCATTAAAAAGGATGTTCGGCTACCTGTAATTATGTTTTCCTATCCAAACCAATAACTACTTTACCGATCTACCCTTTAAAAGTTTCATTTTCATAAATCACTCATTACCGGATCGTTATAAAGATTAAAAATCCGTATTTCTTAAAATTGGATTTCAAATCACCCATTTTGAATTCAAGAATCTCAAAACCTAGTTTTGGATAAAGCTTTTCCAAAAACTCTTCTTCTCGTTCAAATAATCTTTAATCTTAATCCTCTTACACTAATATTAAATCAAATCATTTATCTCACTCACTCACTAATCTAAAACTAATAATGAATTAATTTAACTAATTATAGAGGGCATTTTGGCTATTAACAAAAATACCTAGATAAAGGGCATTAAAATTTACTTCATGATGACTTTGGTCAAAATGGGGAAGGATCCCTTAAAAATGGGCTGGTCCCCAAAAAATCGTTCCATTTTTACCAACTTTGGGCCCTTTAGAATTTGGACTCTAAGCAGCTGCTAAGGCCTTAAGACATCCTTGTCGGCCAGGCTCAATTCCACAAGAGATTTGTAGTTCCAATATTGGACTTGAACCGTAAATCATTCCAAGAACTCCTAAGGTTATCCACTATGGCCTCCAGATTCAAGATTCAATTTCTCTGACACGTCAGATTGAATCAACTACGATCCACTATGATAATTCAAGATTCAAGTCAAATATGCCAAATGGTTTGCCACATTGTGCCAAATAGTGTGGCGTAAATAGATGAATTGTTAGATTTTAACTTATAAATTTAAATCTGATGGTTCAGGATTGATGCGTCCAACCATTAGACGTAAATAGATGAGCCGTTGGATTTTTAACTTATTAATTTAAATCTGACGGCTTATATTTGATGCGCTCAATGATTGAACGTAAAAGGTGATTTTTTTCTTGCGTCAAACCATTGGACGTACCAGAGTTGATTCAAGTTTATGTTCAAGTAAATGCTTGAACACTAGCTTGAATCATAGGATTAGGTAACGGTTTTTCCATTGTGAATGTTGAATCACAACACCCTAATGGTTAGCCTAAGTCAAGCAGAAGTAGTATTTGGATTTGATCATCCTGTGGGTGGTCTCACAATCCCTTGCAGTGAAGACACATTCATCAAACTAACTTCTCAATTAAACCATGTATGATCAAACTAAATTGAGATGCACCATATTCTGATATTCATGCCTTCGCAATTTTGTATAACATAGGATAGCAGTTACCATTTGTTCCCATGTATGATCGAACGAGTACTCTCCTTGTAACTGCAATTCAAACGCACCAAATATGTATCCACGGCTCTTACGTTACTGTTCCCAAACCAAAAATCTCAAAACTACTAAAATTCTCCATTCTCAGTTACTCATCTCAGGCTTGCTATTTACTTCCCCAAACCTTTACAACAACCTCATCTTAAGCTATGCTCCACACCTAGATAAAAACCTCCAAACTCTAACCAATCTTCTTAATTCCATTAACCCCGCGAATCCTATACCCTTCAACTCAATTATATCCAATCTCTCTCGGCATGGTTTCCCTTTTTTCTCAATTTGGACAACTTCGTTTATGCAAGCCAAAAATGTTCCTTTTGATAATTACACTCTCTGTAGTTCTTTAACTGCTTCATCTTCAATCAGGACATTAAATATCGGCAAGCAGTTACACACCCATGTGGTGAAGTCGGGTTGGATATCAAATGTGTATGTTGGCAGTTCTCTGGTTGATTTCTACGTGAAATTTTCTATCATCAATGATGCCGTGAATGTGTTCGATGAGATTCCTCTTAAAAATATTGTGTGTGTTAACGCTCTTCTTTCAGGTTTAGCAGATGCCAAAATGTGGGTTCAAGGTCTAGATTTGGTTCAGAAGTTATACACGTTAGGACTTGACTACGATCTATTCACACTATCGGCGATACTACGTGTATGTGCAGGATTATCTGCAATTGAATTGGGTAAACAAGTGCATGCCCATTTAATCCGTAAAAGTGTTGATATCCAGTACGATGTCTTCCTAAAAAGTTCATTGATTGAGATGTATGGGAAATGTGGCCTTGTAGAGAAAGCTAAGAATGTATTTGACTTAATGGAAACTGCTAGAGTTGGAGAAAGAAACAGAGATGTTGTTCTTTGGACTTCAATGTTAAGTTGTTATGGTAGAAATGGTCAATTCAAAGATGTTATTCGAGTGTATGAACTAATGGTAACAAATGAGGTGATACCAGATGCAGTTGTATTTGTTGCGGTCATATCAGCTTGTAGACACACTGGAAATGTGAATCTTGGTTTAAAGTATTTTGAGTCTATGGTCCATGATTTTGGACTACAGCCAGATTATGAACATTACAGTTGTGTAGTTGATTTGCTTTGTAAAGCGGGTGAATTGGAGAAGGCATGGAAATTGATTAGTGCGAGTAACATTAGGGCTACTGTTTCAGTGTGGGGAGCTTTACTTAGTGCTTGTGTTGACTATGGGAATGTTGAAATGGGAAAACTGGCTGCTAAAAGGGCACTTGAATTGGATGCAAAGAACGTAGGCATTTATGTTTTGTTGTCAAATTTGTATGCTAATGTTGGTATGTGGAATGAGATTGAGGAATTGAGAGAGTTAATGAAGGAAAAAGGATTGAAGAAAGATGTTGGATGTAGCTGGGTTGATGCGATTAGTTAGACCTGACATGCTATGCAATATCTGAAAATTTCAAGCTGTTTCTAATAGTAGTCCAGCAATTAGAGTTGCTTGGTAGGTTTCATGTGCTGCTGTTCATGAGTATCATCTGGAACACCAGGCATCCTGCATGTTTGATGATAATGTTCCAAGGAAGGACATGGTGTTTAAGACAATAATGTTTGTCATCAAGGATGCTGAGAGAAGAAGCAGGTCTTATGTAAACAACGTAAAAGATTTCACCATTCTAGGAATTTTGGGTTATGATTTGGAGCCAGTAGCTTCAACGGTTACAAAAGAACGCATATGGATCCCTATCTTAGAAAACCAAGTCTAGGTGAACTGTTTGGCTCATCAAGGGGCAGGAATCATATACAAAGACTACACTGGTGACGTCATCAGTGGCCTTGGTGTGGGTATGGGCATTGGCACTAACTTTGCAGATGAAGTTGCTGCATCACTTTAGGATTAGAATGGGCAACTATTAATGGTTGGCTCGACATATAGGTTAAGGCACTCTGGCTGAAGTTACAATTCTAAAAGATTAAACAAAATTCCTTGGGAGTTTCAAGAAAAAATTGGCATCGGAGTAATTTAAATGCGAACAACTTAATTCTCACTTGACGTGCAGAGAAGTTAACTTTGATGCTGACTGCATACCTAACAGAAGCAATTCTTAGGAGAAAGGTGAGAAGAGAAGCTTTAAATGGAACACCCTCTTCTCCCCTGACCATCGAAATTTTCCTCAGAAGCTATCATAGATTTTATAATTTATTGATATTTCCTTTCCTGTATTCTCCATTTTTCTTTCTTTTTTTTTCTTTTGATTTCATTCTTTGCCCAGCAAAATATTAGGTTAGTCTGAACTTCTGTTGTTCCTAAGAATCCAGATTTTTCTTGTAACCTGTCTTATTTGAAGTATCTGTCTTATGGACTTCAAATAGAACCCTAACCCAACACATGCAAAAGAAGGGGGTTTAGGTTCCAAAATAAGACACCCTTGTGGGATTAGCAGACCTCATTTTGTGTGATCAGGATGGACTGCTGGTTCATTTAATGGTATATTTGGCGCTCAGATATCATTTTGGCCAAGAAAATCAAATTTGTCGCCGATAATGGGTCATTTTTGTTGTAGATATCAAATCAAATGCGGCTTATGTCATTTGATGTGACTGTGAAGGTAATAGTCCCACATTTCTAGTCAAATGGTTATCAGAGCTAGGCTCGTACGATATGTGAAAGCTCAACGGCTATCTATATGAAGATCCACGTGTTAGAAGCTTACAGAGAATGCCTATACGTAAAAGGGTGTATGAAAGATAATAATCCCATATTACTAATATCCACTTAATAAACATTAAATATAATATGGAAGTACCACCTCACCTCGACTTTAACTGTGACTTGGTTATTATATTTGAATTAACATCCCTCCCATTCTCATGGTCCATTCACCGAGTTCAAGATGACGGGTTCCCTAGCAATAATGTTGTAGTGACATGATGCATTAAGCACACTCTTATACCTTTTAACGGCTATGACTAGTGTGGTCCAGGCCTTTGAGTGTGGTAGTCTTATGTGGTTTGTTAAGCAACATTAGGTATTAGCTTGTGCTAATTTTGATCGTATCAGTTATCAGCATACTTTTAGAAAAGCTAATTTTTCTGCAGAGCTAATTTTTTTGCAGATGCATCGACTAAACGTAAAAATTTGTTGGCTAAAGAGGTTATTCAAACTTTTAAAGGTTTTATTCATTTTATCAAATAGTCTTGTATTGCTTATTGTGGCTTTAAATAGTGTGCAAGTTTCGGATTGTTCTTTTCTTGTTTTTAATCTTGTATTTTTTGTAATTAATTTTTTGCTTTTTTCTTTTTGATGCTAAAGAATAATTTTAATTAATTAGCTCCTTGAGCAAGATCCAAAGACAAACATTGTTCTATAATGCTAAGTGACTTATCATACCAAACTTTTGATATATTATGTCGACGGCTAAACCTTGTTAATTTATCAGCCGCCTTATTACAGACCCTTGGAATAAACTTACATTTCCATTGCAAATCATAGTTTAAAAGACTCAAAGCATATAAAAGGAAAATTTTATTTTCCTAAGCAATGGATAAGTTGAGTTACTAATGAAGTGCATAATGTTTTGAAGATCCCTCTCAATGACAACATGCGTTAATTGCAGTTCTCTATACCATTTTGCTGCTTCCAGAAAGGTTGTGCACTCTGCTTGCTCTGAGTCTTTAATCCCCCATATGCACCTGGTGCTACATCCTCTCCAGGTACCTGCAGAATCGCGTAAAATTATTCTTACACCAATGTTTATATTACTTGAAATGAATGAAGCATCAAAACTATAGTAATAAAGGGGGAAGGAGGGGGCTTCCAAGTAGGAATAGCAGGTGCATTGGCTATGTTGTTTCTCCATGCACTGACTTCATAACTTTTCCCTACATACACGAGATATGAAGCAAAACTAATAGCTTTCGAAGATGCCATCTTTGGGTCTGGCTTTGTGTTTTGAAAAACACACTCACACCTTGTCTTCCAAATGCTCCATATAACCACCATTACTAAGCTTAGACATTCTTCATTAGCTTGTTGTTGTTTATCTTGCAGAACCCATTCTTCAAATATGTTCTGAAAGCTAAGATTCTAACTTTGTAGAATTCTACTTCCACCCGGAACTGTCATCCAAACTTCCTTTGAGAAAGAGCAAGAGAATAATATATGACAAATGTCTTCATCACACTGTTTACATAATGGGCATAGATGATTGATATAAGTACAAACTCTAGCTGGCCTTTCTCTTGTAGGCAATATGTCAGTAAGACATTTCCAAACAAAATGTTTTACTCTAGGCCATGTGTTTATTTCCCAAAAAGCTTTACATTTCAAACTGGTGTTGTGTATAGTGGTAGAGACTTGAATACTTCCCAAAATAATAGTCTGAAGTTTGTTGTATGCAGACTTTAGGGAGAATCTTTCGTGCCTAGTCAGCTTCCACATGAGCCTGACTTTGGAGTTATGTGGTATTCTCGTCTTCAAGATAGATTCAGTTGTATTCATATCAAATAAGTGTTGAACCAACTGTATGTTCCATCTATTTATACAAGTATTAAATAGGTCTGTGGCCCAGACATAGTTCGCATGATCGACTGTTGTTGTGCTTGGAAAAGGAGGATTGTTAAAGCCCATAACCCAATTATCTTCCCATATTTTGATCTATCTTCCATTTCCAAACCTCCAGAAACTATTCTCCTTAACAAAATAAACATTCCTTTCTACGCCCTTATAATCCCATGAAGAGACAAATCTTTTTAGACTACAGCAAGTTCTTGCCAGGGAGGTATTTTCCTTGCAAGTCATTGACCCATGTAGCTTCCGTATTGGTACACATTCTCCATGTTGCTCTAACTAAAAGATCTTGATTCAAAATCTTAAGGCCTCGAAAACCCTGCCCCGCCTATATCCTTATGTCTATAAAGTTTACCCCAAGCAGTTAAGATACTCCTTTCTTTTCTTCAAATACCCACCAGAATTTTCTCTTCAAGGATTCTATTTGTTTAACTGTTTTAGCCGGGACCTTCAATCAGTTCTTGGCATGAGTTGGAATTGTATTAGTAACATGCCTGATCATTATGGATTTACCACCTTGTGTCATATTCTTGCTATTCCAAACTTACAACTTTGGATGAACTTTATCAATTAAATTGGTGAAGCATTGCCTTTTGTTGTGACCAATAATTAGTGATAAGCCCAAATATTTTCAAAAAAAATCATTCTCTTGACTTTAAGTCTTCTTGCAATGAGTCTGCAAAATCTTAACGGCAAGTGAGAGATAAAATGAATACAAGATTATGTGAAGTTCACCAGCTGACCCGATGATGCTCTGAAGATTTCAATTACTTGGAGAAGATTATTCACGTTATATAAGTCAGTTGTAGAGAATAATAAAAAATCATCTGCGAACAATAGGTGGGGTATAGGAGGAGCAGCGACTTGCAATCTTAACACCCTGAATTTGGTTAGTTTGTTCTGCCGCAAGTAATTGCCTTGAAAACTCCTCCATAGTTATTATAAATAAGTACGGAGATAGTGGATCTCCTTTTCGTATACCTCTTGTGGGTTGTAAGCAGGTCATGGGGAACCATTCAGTACAACAGAGATTTTGGTTGTATAAGTAACATTAAGCCATTCCAAGCCTCACAAAAGCCCTTCTGTTGCATCACATCCATAAGAAACACCATTCAATTCTGTCGAAATCTTTCGACATATCAAGCTTTAATGCTAAGTAACATTTTCCTTCATTCTTGAGTTTCATTGTGCGAATAATTTCTTGTACAAGCTATATGTTATCTGAAAATTGTCGTCCTTGTACGTATGCTGCTTGGAGGGGAGGGATAATCTTGCTCATCAAAATTCTTCATTCTAGATGCCATAATCTTCGAAATGACCTTATACGAAGTATTACAAAGCGCAATAGGCCTAAGATCTGAAGGAAATTTCTTGTTTATCGTCTTGGGATGAGAGTTATATTGGTTTCATTTAGCTTCTTCAAAATATACCCTTTAGAAATTCTTCACCATTTCTATGATTTCCTTACCTACTATATCGATGAGATCGGAAGAAACCAGAGGAAAACCGTCGAGACCTGGAGCTTTCCATGGCTTCATTTCCTTGAGAACTTTGAATATTTCCACTTCGTATGGTATTCTCATGAGCATAGTATTGTCTTCTTCCGTAATGGTTTATGGGATACACTGGAGTATATTATCATTTTTCGCTAAGTTAGTAGAAGTATGAATCTCACTATAGTGAGAATTAAATAGATTTTTCAAATCAAGCCTAGAATAACACTACTGCCCATTTGAATATTTCAAGGAAACAATATTACTCTTGGCTCTCCTTCTATTTGTTGTAGCATGATGAAACTTTGTATTTATATCCATCTCCATATACTACTCATCCCTTTATTTTTGACCCCGGAATTCACTTTGAACATTGTGATAAGTGCATAATTTACATATTTTAAGTATCATTTCTGTATACTTATTTGCTATATTTTGGGCGAATTACTATGTGTTATTATTACTTTTGTAGTTTATGTGTTTTATTAGGTTACATCTCTGAAAGAAGTGAAATTGATCTCTACAAGGAAGAATTACTAAAGACCCAGTAGAAAATTAAATTATGAAGCTAACAACAAAAGAACGAGGTCATTCTGACTTCGTATGAGAAAGTTATAAGCAAAACCGTGAAACCAACTTGGATTTGGTATCTGTTGGGCTTTACTGGGCCTGCGCGGGAAGAGAAATAAGGGAGTGTTTTGGGCTCGTCTTTAACGCGAAAATTAGGGTTTTTGTTGGTTTTTAAGGAGGTTAAGTCTCCTAATTTGATAAGGATCAAAAGGAGGTGGAAAAGTTTAATGAGATTAGGTTTCCTAATTGGATAAGGATCAAGAGGAGGTTACCAAAGCCTATATAAAGGGGAGCCTAAATACAATTTTCGACATAACTTCTCATAGATAGAATACTTTCTTAATCAATTTTAATGGCTTTTAAGAAAGCCATGTCTAGATAAATTTCTTTGTTAGGTGAAAGGATGAACTTGTTGAGATAGATTTTCTTGTGTTTCAAAACTAGGGTTTTCAACTATAAAGGCTTAATGTCAATGTTTTGTCTCTCTTTCAATGTTTTACTTTCTCAATGATTTTTCATGTTCTATGCCATGTATAGTTCACTGTTTGATTAGTAGAAGAACTCGTTAAAACCTTGTTTTGAATTGTTTTATGAATATTCTTTGACTATTTATGCCATGTATACTTAGTACTTTGAAATTCTACCCTAGGTTGAGAACAAACAATTCTTTTTGAGAATTCTTTTCTTAGATTTTTAAACGAAATATCTTCCGTGTATTAGTAGCTAGATTTGTTATTTTGCACGAGTAGAATCGATACCCTTTGTGATGAATGCAAGTAAACCCTAATCTCCAACGGTTTCCCGAAACCTTAACACTTTTCTATTATTGATTTCAATCTTCGTTAAATAGTTTTAATTCATTCCTAGCTTAATTTTTTATATTAAAAATCTGAAAAAATATCTTTAGTCTCGAAATTTACTTAAATTAATTAGTATAAGTAATACACACTCCTCGTGGGAACGAACCGTATTTACTCTTATCTACATCTTTCGACATTGTGCGCTTGCGGTAAAACAAAGTTGGTTTTCCGACGCATCACATTGCTCAACCTGTTTTATCTCCACATATATATCCAGGCTGCTTTGTTGCTGCTACACCAATTCTAACTAATGATGTAAAAGTTGGATATTACCTTGTATGTGTCTGAACTTCTCTTTATTCCACTTGGATAAGGTCTGTCTTGTGTAGATGAAATTTCTAGTTAGTTGAAATGCAGAAGAACCTTTAAAATGCACATTTCATTCCTTAATTATCTGTGCTTTAAGTGAACTTTCTTTTTCCTAACATCGGAAGTATTTCCACTTACGTTTCCTATCACCACTAGACGAATCTGTGTCCAATAAAATCGAACAATGTTCTGAACCAAGTTGTATTAAATGAAGAAACCTTGCATCAGGAAAATGAATGAGCCATTCACTATTGGTTATAGCTTTATCTAGCTTCGCCTTCATTTTTCCGGTTCCATGTGAGTTACTCGACCACATGAAGGATCTGCCTATATACCCTATATCAATCGAAGGAGCATTAGAGGTTGAAGTTGCAGAAGTATTACTCAACAAAGAAGTACTTATCCTCTCTTCATTATGAAAAGTAACATTGAGATCACCCAATACAACCCATGGACTGTTAACACTTTGGCTGATACTCTTAATATAGTTCCACCGAATCTTCTTCCCATCATGTGAGTAACCACATTGGTTTGCTATGATCATCCTGCACCAAGCAATTAACTATCCAATATTTTACATTTAGTATTTCAAAATGGAATCCATCTTTCCAAAGAAGAATCAACCCACCAGCACTATCTCTACTTTAATTTTACTTCGGATATGAAAATAGTGTCAGGATCATATTGAAAAATAAGGTCCCTCAGATGGTCTCCGGTGGTTTTCCCATTAAACCTTTGACAATTCCAGGTAATGGTTCTCATTCTGTGTTGTAAAGAGATGTTTCTAGAGATTAAGATCTTATAAATATAATCCTTAGATTCTACGGCTTGGTTTGAGGAGCTAAGTTTAAATTGCAACACATCAAAAATCTTAGGCAGGTCAAACAAATCAGGTAAACAATCGGTATAAAGAGCTAAAACGTTGGTGAAATTATTATGAATACAAAAGATAAAATAGTGTTTAGAAAAAATTATAATTTTAATGGAATTTACCGAATGTGCAGTTCCTTTTTGCATTCCTGGAAAGTTCTCTCTGGTAGTTTATGTCTCTTCTTCAGCTTCGGCCATCATAATATCTCCAGTATGGACAAAGTTAGAAGTAATATTACCATTGTAACTTTTTCTTTTGCCATTAATAGGGGTAATAGATATTGAGTGAGTTGCAATGTTTCCTAAATGATGTATATCATGATTTCTGGACCTTTTAGCTTTCCGGATACCCTCAATTGCAGGGTCAATCTCCTCACTAAGTAATTGGACAATAACATTTACCTCATTGTTATTGTTGGACTCTATATTTACTTCAAAACTTGCAGCAGCTTCCGCATCTAATCCATCGCAGTGTTGTTTATATTGCTCATCTCTCAAAGCACTCCATATTAATTTTTCCACAATAATAACACATTCAATGTTACTATGATCCACCGTATAACATTTCAGATATAAGCTAGGTGGCTGCTTTTCCCAATGGTATATTACCCATACAGCTCCTCCTGAGTTAGTATTCCACCATTCCCCTTTAATGAGTGGCTTACTAAGCTCCATTCTATCCTCGCATTTATCATATTACCATATTTTGGTCGACAGTTTTCTGGATATGTAGAAACTTTCTTTCCAATTTCTTATATTACCTCATCAATTATTGCAACAAATTGATATTCTAATAGCAAGTTTTTGAACTTCACATTCCACTCTTGATGAATAAACTTCCAGTCATGATATGCTGTTTTTGTAGTATACTTCTTTAGATTGAGGTGAAATTTATTGACAATCTAAGGGGACTTCATCAAAATTTCTTCACAATCCTTCTTAGTATTCAATTTGAAGATAAACAAGTTTTTCCAACTGCTCTCATCTCTTTATTCCTGTACTTCTTCTAAAGAATATTAATCTATGATCTCACCACTTCTGTTTCAATATTATCAGGATGAAAGAGCTTCCCAATAAGGCTAGTTGACCATTCTTCAGCTATATCATTTAGGGCTTTAGAGGATCCTATTGCTTTTCGAGCAGGTATGGCATATTTGTCTTTGATACTAGTTGATTCCATCTTGTTTTTTATGCTGATTATTTTAGAGGAGGCCATGTGAGATTCGATGTTGATCAGTTCAATATGGATGTAAAATCGGATAATAGCAATGGGTTTAGGGATTGGTTTATTTGAATAGTACTTTCTAGTATAAGAGAGACAACTTTGAAAACATGATATATATTGTTTCTTAAAAAAATTCATCGACTTGGTTCAGAGAATAATTTTTGAATTTTTAGTTTGAAGTCTTGTGATTCATATGAGAGAAATCAGAAAAATACAATAATCCCTAGAATTTTGCATGCAGCTGAGGAGGGAAAAAAGATTTTAAAATTTCATTATAAATGTCAAATGTTCTTGCTGAATCTTTTGATGGAAAATTGCTGAAACATATTATAAGGGTAATAATATTTCAATATACTTGGTGAGTCCATCACTGATATGATGGATAACAATATTGCTAGTTGGGGCAATACTGCCAAAAAGAAAAGGATCATACTGGCTAAACGAGTCCATTACTAGATGCTTTCAATTACTAACAAGAATTTTAAGCTTCCATTAGAAAGAGAGCATATAATTGATTATAAAAACTTTTGAGAAATAACAAATCTAAAAAAAAGAAGTTCAAAAAGTTAGAATTAATGGAAGGTCAAAATAAAATTAAAGCTGAACAGATGTAAATTGAAGATCTACTGATTATTTATACAAGTGATCAGCTTCATCTTGAGCACCTATGTAAAATTGGTGCTCTTCACACGTGTGTACCTATCCTGGACCCTGGTTGCTCAAACAGAGATGTGCACGAGAGTTAAAACCGTAAAACCTTGGAAACAACTGAATAAACCGTCGCAAACCCTAATTTCCGATAGCCCTAAATTCGACTCGTATTCGTCGATTTTATAGAGGAGTACCTTAAATTTTGTTTTGCTTTTGTTTGGGAACTCTAATAATCAGAAATGCCACATAACTCGGCTGGAAGAAAACAGGGCGGAGGAGATCAATCTGATGGGAGCGGATCCGCCCCAAAAACTCATCGCCCAAAATCTGGTAAAACCTCCGAAGAGAACGACAAAAAGGTAAACATTTACTATCCACCATTACTTGGTTAGCTTTAATTAACATATTAGTGCCAACCCTAGTTCATAATTTCAAACCACGAACTGAAATAAAAAAGACCTAATTTCTGGATTGCTCGTTCTTCAAGTTTGGTAGTTATTAAATTATTTTGTTTGGTTTTTGTTGTTGTTGTAGAGTTTGAACAAGAAACTCAAAGATGTTGAGATTAGTGTTCCTATAGTTTATGGAACTATTGCATTCTGGCTTGGTAAAAAGGCGACTGAGTGAGTATAAGATGGTTACTTACTGAAATGTCTTGTTTAACTGGGAAAATTTATATGGGTTTATAGGCTTCATTTTTGAAATGTTTTCTCATTTGAAGTTGCTTCAATTAGGTATCATTCGCACAAATGGACCGTTTATGTTAGGAGTGCAACGAATGAGGATCTTGGGGCTGTGGTAAAGCGTGTTGTTTTTCAACTGCATGCGAGTTTCAATAACCCAACTAGGATTGTGGATTCACCGCCATTTGAGCTATCAGAATCTGGTTGGGGTGAATTTGAAATTGCCATTTCTATATTCTTTCATGCCGATGTTTCTGATAAGCAATTGGATTTGTGAGTAATTCATTTCTTTGTTAGGTTATGGTGTATTGAATGTTAAGGATTATTATTTTGATGGCTGTTTTGTGATTTTCAGAATTCACCATTTGAGGTTATACCCTGAGGATGATTCTTCTGCTCCACAGTCAACCAAAAAACCTGTTGTTATAGAGTCATATGATGAGATTGTTTTGTGTGAACCTTCAGAGGCTTTCTTTTCTCGTGTCCAGAATCATCCTGCTGTTTCTGTGCCTAGACTACCAGCTAGTTTTAACCTCCCTCCTTCTGGTATGTTTAACCACTTAAACAAAACTTACTGAATATGTTTGAGAGACTAAATGTTCTATTGAATCTATGTAGGGCTGCTGATTGAAAATATGCATGAAAGGAAAAGAGGTGATACGAAGGACCACCCATTAAATCAGTGGTTCTTGAACTTTTCAGAGGCAGATGAATTATTAAAACTTGCTGCGGCACGTCAACAGGTTAGAATGATATGGATACATTCGAGCTCATCGTCATAGTGATGAATTTCTATTTTTATATTAAGATACAGAAGCTACAGCTAATATATATATGTAACGATATAGCTTTTTGTTGTTGCTAGTGTCTGTAAATCTCTATGTTTGCTTTTGTAGGTACAAGCTCATATTGTTAAGCTCAGAAGACAGTTAACCCTGATGGATGGGCAACCACAACAGTCAAAACCCTCACCTGGTCAGTGAATATGTACTTAAGCTCACTAAAATTTAGGTGGTTTCCCTTTCAGATTGGTCTTTGGAGATGCTAAAGGGCCAAGTTGTTTAAATTAGTGATAATGTTGATCATAACTCAAGGAATTGTGGAACCTTCGTTTCCCTGTATGTCCTTCAATTGTATCTGTCTATAATCTACATAACAACTATCTTACCTGTAATTAGACGTTTTGTGTGACAGAGTGAGAGTATATGCCTACTTAACTATGGGAGTTAAATCATGAAAGTGAGTACAGTATGATATGACGTATTTGGGAGTACATACATCTGCAGAATGGTTGCAGCTGTTGTGGTGTTCTGATGATGGTAAATATGGTTTTGAAGGAATTAAGGCACAAAACTCAAGGTGGCTGTGGAGGAGATTAGGTATTATCGGCTGCATTTTCATATCTGTTGAGGTGCCAATGAAACAACCCAATCCCATTAGACCCTTTTTCGACTTGAATCGTTTGCTCAATGTTTACTTACTGCAACATTCTAAGGCTATGATCTGCAAGGCTACACCTATTAAAAAATTATTCTGAGAACCCTTTCATGGTTCTGTGATAAAGGAGAAACAGTTTATTTGGTTTTGCTATTTAGTGGGCATTGCTTAGGTATTGGTCATTAGATCGGTATAAAGCTCTGCAGGACAATGTAGGTAGGATGTTTATGCAACTTTTTAGTGTCAAAAAATGTAGGTAGGACCATTTCGTACCAACTTGATTTTAGGGATTGTCCTCCTGATGGTATTTTTACTTGTCACGTCATGTCTTGTACACGTTTACCTGCATTTATCTAGATCAGTTTCGTCTTAAACGAGCTTGACGCCTGTTGCAACGCTCCTCACAGTCAGATCGTTAGGGTTGTTTTTGCTGTTCAATCTAATATAAGGAAACTTCCTTTCAGCTTGTTGCGAAGACCCCTAGTGGGGTGGACTTTCCTCGATGTTTCCTTTAGTTGTTTTAATGTTGCAGATACATGAAATGTACCTGGTAATTGCATCGTCATGTTAGCATTAACTGATGGTGGTCTACATCCTGTTAAGGTAATTTTATTGATCCTATTTTTGTGGTATTACAGTTGGTGCAACTCCTTGTCTTTCATTAGATACTCTTGGTTACACTTTATCTGGGTTGGGTTCCCATCAGTACTATATTTTCCTCGATATTTCCTTGTATCGTTGTCGCCATTTATAGTCATTAGAAAACTTGGCTCCACGGCCCATTTTCGTACTAGTGATTCAACTACAACATCTGTCAGTGTGTGTCACTTCGTTTCTCTACCGTCAATTTAATTCTTATTTATCATTTTCTGTTCTTGTGTCATTAGTTGCTCATTTCTACAATTAGATAAAATCAGAAATGAACAAATTTCTTTTCTTATAGAGAGAGAGATAAACCAGTTTTAGAAATTGAAAAACGGTTGTTAAGAAAAAGACTTTGTAGAGGAAAAGGGGATTAGAGCGATTAGGTTGGAGATTGGTTAAAGAGAGGAAGTGGTGAGTGGTAGCCGTTTCAAGCAGTTTGAGATGACTTCACTCTCAGGTACTTCCTATGTTATCCTGGGAGGCAAGAGTAACATGGCCTTCATGTGCTATAACTAAAAGGCTATTGTCACCTCCAATCCTAGAGAGAGACAGAGAAGGAGAGGTGGTTAGCCAAGTAAAATGATAGCTGGTCGGTGCAACTACTGATGGACCGTTTTTATCTTCAAATGCATCAACCAATCTCCTTCACAGAACATGGGTTGCAGCTTATAAGGCAAAAGTACTACTGACTAATTAGACTATGGTCCTGCAGGCCTGAAACACTGAACCAGTGTCTCAATGCTCATTCTAAACATCCTTCCAAAATTATTTACCAACTTAAACCTATCCAATTGAAAAGCTTTACTTTCCTCAATTATGCATGTTGTTGTCTACTTGTCTTTAGCCTTGTGAGTCTGTGACTCCTGATTCAAATCCTCTGTGAAGCAAGAAAGTCAGCTGCACTGTACACTCCATTGTTGGTCCCACACAAATTCCTTTAACTCCCTCTAAACACAATACAGTTGTTGTATAACATGTACGGTTGTTGGTTTAGAGAGATGATATAGAAGAAGAAAGAGAACAGAAGGGAAATATAGAGTAGACAGGAGTATAGAACAGTTAATACCAGTGTGGGGTTTAGTTGATAGTTGTTGTTGTTCTTGTTTGGTGTTGTTGTGGGCCTTATTTAGAACATGGGTAATAAATTTCTATGCATCATAGCCAGGCATGAATTGAGTATATGAGAAACGGGTATATGAGTTATATCTCCATCCCAACAACTCCTTCCTCTTTTTAGTGGTGTTGGTGGTTTTATCTATCATTCAGGACCACTTTCACAGAAATGAGTGAATCTCTCCCTCTTTTATGTCCTTTATTGAGTGAGTGAGTGAGTGAGTGAGTCATCATTTTTAGGAAGGAACAGGATATACGTAGAGAAAGTAAGGCCAGAGTAAGTCAAGCTCAATTAACACTGCTTTAGCTATATAAAATAATCGTCAATCCATAGAAAATCTTTGCTTAATGGGGGATCAATATCTAAATGAAATCTAACTCTTTAACTACGGCTGTTTTACTTTTTGTTCATAAATACTGGGGTAACTCCACTCTCCCATGTACTTAGGGTCCGTTTGGCTTGGCACGCTAATATTAAGATATCATGCATTAGAATTACAATATCATACAATTTAGTGTTTAGTGTTTGACACAATTATAAAATAGATTAATTCAAAATAAATTTCAACTTTAAAATCCACAACAAAATAAATAAATAAAATAAAATGGGTTAACAAGATATTTAAAATGTATCTTCAGAAACTAAAGAGTTTTTTTTGTTTAAAAAATATATAATTATTTGAAGAAAAAATATTTTTTTATAAAAGAAATAAATAATTTTTAAAAAATAATAGTATAATATTAGATAAAAACAAAAAATATATGTAAGAGTTACAAAATAAAGTTAAAAAAATTGACATGGAAATAGCAATAGCTTGGTAAGTGCAATAGTGGGTTAATATTTTGTCTAGTTAGAAAGTATAATATAGTGCCACACTTACTGCATAGTGCATACTCCAAAAAACGAATATTCAATGTAATTTTAGAAATAGCTTGTGACACACTGAACCAAATCAGTAGCCCACTATCTTTTTTCAAGCTTATTTTACTCTTTAGAAATAGTAGAAATAACTTTTGAACCATGCTAGGTAATTGAGTTCCTATCAAACACTTAATATTTGAATAATTATGTTCAAAAACCATTGGATATGTGCTCTAGATTCTAGATATTTAACCGGATTTGAGGAGGGAATTTGCCCGTTTTGTCTAAGAGAAAGCTGAATAAATTCGTACTAGCTCAATTTGAATGATTTCTTACGATCCATAAAGTAAGGGTTGAACATTAGAAAACTACAACATGTAGGTATGCGTGAAAAAATAGAATGGCTGAATCAGATAAGAATATATTTGGATTATTCAGTTGTGAAAAACGATTCTAAGGGAAGTACTGCAGTACATATATAAAGTATAGAAATACCTCCCGGAAATCAGAAAATAAAATTTTAAAACTCCAAATACGTGTAAGTTTTTAAATTTTAAGTAATCTGAAGTTTTCTTGTGACTCCATTAAAGGACAAAGGATATTGAAGACAGGACTGAACTGAACTAGGGCTTTTGATTTGGTTTGATTTCAGAGAGAACATAAAATCTTTGAGAGGAGTCAAAAGTCAAGATATTACACATTGGTTCCTGAATAATACAAAAGCATAGCTAATGTTGCCGTGGTTCAGGTCGTATTGTACCATTCTTTCCGTAATTGACACCTGGTTACTTTCCTCAAGAACCCACCTCATGAAAGAGGAAAAAGACTGTATTCATTCGGTTCATATAGTATGGTATGAAAACGGTAATGAGTTTTGGAATCACACCACTCGATGATGCTAAATGAGCCCATCCAAAGAGGGGTTTAATGGTTAGGATTTCTAGGGGATCACTGAATGTTCAATAACCCTAGTTTTGTGAGAGTATTCCTTCTATTGTTGTTTTTCTTGTCATGTAAAGAATCACAAGACCAACAGAAAATAGAAAACTAGACCCACAGTCACAGGCAGCTAGCAGGGTACACTTCACAGTACAGTATCTGTGTTCCTTAAACATGATGAGAGAGATAAAAAAGAAAGGGAGTAAATTTAAAATATAGTTGGACCAAGTTCCTCAAAAAGGAAAGCCTCACTAAACCAAAGACCATTAAGAATAGAGAATGATGGGTCATGATCCAACTTGGCAAATAAATTAAGAGCTTTTTAATTCCAACTCAAACCCTAAAACAGAGAGATATAGGACCATGTTGTCCTAAAGAGGAGAAGCAACAAGTATACATTTGAACTCAATGGGGCTTGGTTCCAGCATGTCCTTTGTACCCACCCACACAGACCCCAATAAACCCGTGGTCTGTCCTTTGCTTCCCACACCCCACATGACTGACTTGATCTCTTTCTCTTTCACTGGCTCACTCACTCGCTCTCTAAACTCTTGTCTATATAAACAGACCACATTCCAACCATTTCATTCCCCCACTCCATCAACATTTTCACACTATCTCTTCATCGTCTTAGACTTTCTTTGCATCTTAATCTTTCTTTGTGCAATGGCTCTAGGAAAAACCCAGAAATTCCCACAGAGAGCAGTTTTGTCAAAGATACTAAAGAGATGTTCAAGTTTAGGTAAAAAACAGGGGTATAATAATGATGAAGAACAAGGTTTGCCGGTTGATGTACCTAAAGGTCATTTTGCTGTTTATGTTGGTGAGAAAAGAAGTAGATTTATTGTCCCTATTTCATTCTTGACTCATCCTGAGTTTCAAATCTTACTTCAAAGAGCTGAGGAAGAATTTGGTTTTGATCATAATATGGGTCTTACTATTCCATGTGAAGAAGTTATCTTTCGTTCTTTAACATCAATGCTTTGATGAAAAAAGGAAGAAGGAAAGAAAATGTGGTTTCTTGGTGACAATTTTGAAGATGAGGATCGAGATATGATGAAGCTGCGTACTTTGCTTCTCACTCTAGCTAGCTAGCCTCTATATATTTTTCCTTTTTGTGTTTTATGGGTTCTTCTGACTAACCCTAAAACATCATAACCATTTTTCTATGGTCTTTTTTAGTATATAAATTAGCTAGTTTAGAGTTAGACATATATTTTCCTTACTGGTGGTGCTTTTTTGGGTACCCTGTGAGTGACTACTACTACTAATTTTGTGCTTTCATTTTGCACAATATTCTTGTATGAGACTTATTGTACTACTAATGTTTGATCGATGAAGATGATTATATATTTATGAAATATGATCAGGAAAAGGATTAATTATCTTTTACTTCTTCTTTTGACTTCATTCTAAACATCTCATTCTTCTCTCTTACCTTCCTCTAAAAATAAGAAAAAAAACAGCGAGAAATAGTGAAGTAACAGTAAACCTATAACTGAGAGAAAAGAAAACAACAACCCTTGTAATACTTGTCTGATGAAGAAATAATGCAGCAAACTGACTATGTTTGTTGTCTGAGAATCCTTTCATTCTCAAACTCCTAGATTTTGATTCTTTCTCAACGGTTGTTTGTTGAGATACTAAAAATCAACCAACTACTCTACTGCAACCAAACTCAAACGGTTTCGATACATCAATCTATGATATGATGATATTTGATCATCAATCTAACTACTGCTTAGTGGGGTCACCAGAAAAAGTTGATATATCTTGAAAATCTTCTTACAAAAGGGAGGTGACGATGTTAGTGGGACCTACTAGCATGTGCTACACTCTGTACTGTTAAACTAGTGAAATGTAACGTACTATATTATGATGAACCCGACATACATGATCAAAAGTCATTTGGAGATAATTTAACGTACAATGTGGTACCGTAAGTCTTTTTACGTTAGGGTACCCCTAAAGACTACGTGAAGTGATTGTTGTTAGTGAATGCGGTACTATTATATATACCGTTGATTTTTATTTTTGTGGTCCATTATAATAAACGGTTCGGATGCAATAAAGTCGTACGGTAGAGGTACTGATAAAAGGTCCGTGATTCAACAACTTGGGTTCAATCACATTGGGAAATGATTGCACGTCCCTTATGTACCTCTCACGTTCTTTTTTGTACTCTCCTTTTATTACTATTACTTTTCAATTTAATTTCTTTAATCTGTAATGCCATATAATATTGACTCTAATTATAATAAATATGAATAAAAGTATAATAGTCGGAAAATCTATTTCGGTGATTTCTTCTGGCTCTTAGCCCATGTCAATAGACTAGTTTTGAACTTCCGATAACACTTTTGCAGGGACAATAAGGGATTCACATAATCCACTCACAAAAGTAATTTTTAAAAAGTAAGGAAGTTTTAAATTCTTTGACATTCCATCAAAGATAAAAATTAGCCTTTGCCAGCTACCGTCATATAATTCTGCAATGAATGCATTTTTATTATTAATTTGATGATAACTTGTTTGTTTAAGAAGTTCAATAATAAGTTAATAACTCCTAAATGGAGATTCGAAGTGTGCAGTGTAGAGACAGTAAAAACAAAGTTTAGAAGCTGCTATTAAATTACAGGCACAAAGAGCATTGCTGCAGCCAACTAGGCTAAAGCTTATGGCCATGCGCCGTGCTCAATTCTTGAACACTAGAACCCGCACCATGCAGCAGAACCACTCGAGTTTCTTCAGTTATGCTTTAAAATATAAAATTGTAAAAGGTTTGGCAAGTGACAGTTATAGCTGATCTATATCATTGGTCATTTTGAGTCTTTGACTGCCCATAATCGGCCAGCAGAGAGAATATCTTCTGGGCGCTGCTCTACATATCTTCCTGCAAACATCCAATCCAAAAGCACATCTCTTCTTCCATGCATTCACAGATTATCTATCTCTCGACCCACCGGCCACCACACCCTTTTGCCTAATCATACCTAACACATTTCTGATTTCTCTCTCTCTCACTGGTATTGATTTTCCAAAAATTGTTTGGTGGTTTTCTTTAATGTTGTCTTTTGGGCAGATATACACAAGACTATAGAAGGATACGGCTTATCTGATCTAGTGATCTTTATGCAGCTTGAGGACCATTCATGTTACCTTAATAGATCCCCTATATTTGTAAATCCACTGTCTATGCTAAGAATTTATCTTGTGTATTTTGAAAAAGAAAACAAAATCATGCGTTAGAAAAATGAAACAATAAAAAAAGAACATTAATAGAACTACTACGTTCCAAGGATCTGAATATGCGGACACGCTAATGAATGAGTAATATTTCACATATTTTATGAATGTATCAAAACAAGGTGCTTATAGGAATTCTACGAAGAGATAAGCATAAATAACCTCACCATATTTATTTGTTTATTTATTTTGATCGATAAACAAAAGATTCATTGATTAAAAAAGAGAAGGTATTAAGACAATACAATCGTAAGCATACAGAAAGAAAATAAAGAAAACAAGGTAACAACCTACTTTCTAATCAGAATTGAAGTAAATGTTACACCATTTAGACATCACAGCAGAAGTATTCATACTCTCAAAGTTTTTAATAGCTAGTCCAAGAGAATGCAGTAGACTGCCTTGTGTACGAACGCAAGAACATTACTTCTTTTATCAGTAAAAATTCTTGCATTTCTTTCCTTCCAGATGATCTAGATAATAGCAACAGGAACCATATTCCAAACATCTAGACTAGCTATATTTTGTTGAGTGAGTTGCGAATCCTGTAAATAAGGTAAAACTTCCATAGGCATACAAAAAAACCACTTCAACTTGATTAAGAAACTGTCCCAAACTTTCCTGGCAAAAGAACAATGTAACAACAAATGAGCACTGGACTTATTGCTATTACAGAAATCATGGAACTGTTATGAATAAAGCCATCTTCAAGAAAAATATTATTGTGTGCAATAAGCCACAAAAAGAACCCAACTCTTGGAGGACATTTTAGGTTCCAAATGAAAGTAAACATGGAACTGCTATGAATAAAGCCATCTTCAAGAGAAATATTATCATAAGCAAACTTAACTGAAAAAACCTTACTTTTAGTGAGAGTCCACTGCAATTCATATTCTTGTTCAATGTTTAATCTGAAGGAGATAAGATCATCCATAAGAAGTTAAAGCTCAGTTCTGGCAGCCACATTCATCCTTGTTGGAAGATGAAGATTCCAATAATAAGACGGTCTATCTTTAATACACAATTCAGGCACAACAAGATGTTTTTCTCTTGAAAGAGCATAATATTAGGATAATAGGCCTTAATAGGCATGTCATATAACCAATTATCCTCCCAAAATCTGACTGAATTACCTTTGTTAACCTTGAATTTGACAAACTTGAAAACAAAAGATTTAAATTTCATTATGGCTCTCCAGAAAAACTTACCATATGTGCATTTTGGAGTTTTAGGTATCCAAATTACTTCATCAAAACCATATTTCTATGAAACAATAGTCTTCCACAAAGCATTGTCTTCAACTGCAAATCTCCAAGTTCACTTTGACAATAAAGCTTGATTAACCTGTTTTAAACTTTTTATTCCAACTCCACCAAACTTTTTTCTTTGTACAAAGAACACTCCATTTAACCAAATGCAATTTTTCTTCATTTATTATAATTCCATAAAAAGTCTCTCAAAATTCTTTCTAATTTCTTAATGGCAGAGGCAAGCATTTCAAGCGGAGACATGTAGTATATTGGAAGACTAGCTAAGACACTATTAATCAAAGTGATCTTACCTTCTCTTGAGAGTAAATGCTTCTTCCAACCAGCAAGTTTTGCAATGAACTTATCAATGACTTTATCCCATTTGGCAACACCACCACATTTATCACCCAAAGGCAAACCCAAGTAAATTGTGGGTAGAAAACCACTATAACAACCCAAAATAGAAGAAAAAACAGTTAAGTCCCCTTCAAAGCCAACTCCAAAGATTTGACTTTCAGCAAAATTAATCTTCAGACCTGTTAACTTTAAATTTTGAACCTGACTTACATCAACATCAAGAACGAGGAGTCTGTCATCTGCAAACTACAAATGACTGACCACTACACGATTGTTTTTAGTTTGGAAACCAGATAATAAACCTTCTTCTTGAGACTTATTGATCATGAAAGTTAAAGCTTCACCAACTAACAAGATTAAAAAAGGTGAGATTGGATCACCTTGCCTTATACCCTTGTTACTTTTAAAATAACCAGTTGCAATGCCATTCACAAGCACAGAAAATATGACAAATTCCACACACCGTTTTATCCAACTGCTCCATTTTTTACCAAAACTCATTAATCTAAACAAGTCATCCAAGAAATCCCAATTTACATGATCAAATGCCTTTTCAAAATTAACTTTGCATAATAAACCTGGCTTACCACTCCTAATTTTTGAATTTATGAGCTCATTTGTGATAGACACATTTTTGTGTCTAAATTGTGCTCGATTATCTATTTTACTAGTGTTCGATTTTGTACTATATATGGGTTTTTATGTCTTTGTAGGTATTTTTGAGAAATAAATATTTTTGGAAAAATCGGCTCAAAAAGTTGTTAAAGGCACCCTGGAAAATTACTAAAGGCACCCACAAGTTGGATTGGGGGAACCTTCATTTCAAATTCAAAATCAAAAAATGGCGGGAAGAAAAAGTTTCACGTGAGAAAGTTTCTGAGTTTGGTGAAAATCGAGTTTTAAAGAGTTTGGGGTAATTCTGAGTTACCCAATTAAAGAAGAATCGAAAACAAGATTAAACACATCACTTCTGAGTGTTTCACGTCGGAAAAATTGCTTGAAAAATCAATTCATAGCCGGAAAAGGAGTTTCACTATGTTTCGGATTTGCATGGAATTGGAGTTGGATTTGATATGTTTCTTTGCATCCTTATCGACTTAGGAAGAGTTATTAGGGTTCCCAAAGCCTATAAATACCAAAAAAAAACTCATAGGGAGATAGCAGAGATCACCGAAAAAAACAGGAAGAAAACAAATTTTCTGCTGGTGGAAGAACACGAAGAACATAAGGCTGAAGAAAACTGTCGTTTAAACTATCGCTGAAGCAGTCGTTGTTACAGTCCTATTTCTAAAGCACCTGAAGTCCGTCCTTTTCTTCTGTTCTCTTTTCTTTCTTCTGTAACGCAGAGAACATCATCTGTAACGCTTATAAGAGTGTCTGTTCTTCTGTGTTACTTCTATTTCATCATTGTAAACACTTTTTGAGCCATGAAAACCTATTTTGAGGGTGTTTCCAACATGATGAGCTAATCACCATCACTGGAGCTATGGAGGAAGCTATTTTTCCAATAATAAAGTGGTAATTCTTATTTTATTTATTTTTTGCAATTCTTTTATAATTATTTGCTTTTAATTAAAATTGGAAAAAATGGTTTTTATCAATTAGTTGTGTTTTCTTTTGATGAGTCATGCTGGGTTTAGAGATTTTGATGTCTCATGCTTACGATTTATAACTATTATTTTGAAAACCTAACTTTGGCAACATTTTGAACTGAATACATGAGTTGCTAGCTTTTTACCACTTGAAAAATTGGCGAATGGTAGAATCCTTAGTCCTAGTTCTTCCCATCAATTTTAAATCAACTTTACTTTAATCTGATTTATTTTTAGTTATTAAAAATTAAGTGTAAAAATTGAAACTTCACAAGTCTGAGTATCAAACCTTTTTTACCACTATATTAAAATCACATCAATTTGCTAACAAAACTCCATCCAGAATCTGTTTTTTTTTTGACAAAAGCAGATTGTTGTTGTGAAATGATTGTTGGAAGAGTGAGCTTAAATCTTTCTGCTAAAATTTTAGAGACAATTTTGAAAGCACCATGAATGAGGCTAATAGATCTTAAATCCTTAATATCCTCAATATAATCTTTCTTTGGAATTAAAGCAATGAAAGTGTTCTTTAATCTCCAATCTAGAAAACACTTATCCTGTAATTCTTTAAGAATTAAGAGGAAAAATCAGACTTAAGAATATCCCAACAGAGATTATAGAAGTTAATGGGGAAACCATCTGGGCCGGGAGTCATGTATTGACCAAGCATCTTGATTACAGCTACACATTCATCTTCAACAATATCCCTTTCTAACCAAGAACACATTTCCTTGAAATTGTATTAAACTGCATGTCTTCAATAGAAATGAACTTTTGATTTTGCGATTGAAAAATACCTTGGAAAAAATCGACAATACCATTTTTGATTTCACACTCATTAGAAGTAAGAGTCCCATTCACTTTTATTGAGCCAATAAAACTTCTTCTTCTTCTGTTATTTGCTAACCTGTGAAAGTACTCGGTGTTTTTCTCAAAGTCCTTAAAATGAGTCACTCTATTTCTGCTCCTCCATTTTTCAGCTCTAATAATAGTTATCTTGCAAAATTCTTGCCTAGCACTAACCCTCTCCTCCCATTGAGAAGAAGAAAGACCATTATTAGCATGCTCAATAGTATCTAAATCCACAAAAAGATCCTCAAGTTCTTCTAATCTTCTATCCATCTCTCCATACTCTTCTTTACTCCAAATTCTTTTTTGATGCTTAAGCAATTGAAGTTTTTTACAAAAGACAAATCCATCACTACCTGAAAATCAAAAGAATTCCACATATTCCTAACAAAAGAGAAAAAAATAGGATTAGAGAACCAAAAATACTCACAGCGGAATGGAGAATGACCATGCTTCACCCCTTGATAGATCAAAGCAATTGGATTGTGATCAGAACATGTACAAGCAAGAGTATGTTGAGTAACTTGAGGATAGATATTTTCCCAAGCAGTACACACTAGAATTCTATCAATTCTACTCCTAACAATATGAACCTGATTATTGGTCCAAGTATAAGGAGCACCAATCAAAGGCAAATCAAATAAATGATGCCTAGAAATAAAATTATTGAACCTTCTCATGCCTAAAGTAGCATCACCACCAGTGGATCTTTCATGAACAAAACGAATTTCATTAAAATCCCCACCAATCACCCAAGGGTAATTCTATAACCCTCTAGTTTCTCCAATCTCCCTTCAAAAATAGTTTAACTTCATCAATATTATTAGCACAAGGTGCATAAACCCCCAGGAAACATCCATTCAAAAGAAGTGGATATAGTCTTACAAACCAAAGTAATGGAAGAACCAATAAGATAGTCCAAAACTTGTACTTTAAAAGAATCCCATAGGCAAAGAATACCACCAGATCTACCTTGAGAAGGGGAATCTAGCCTCAAAACATCTCTTCTCCCCCAACATTGCCAATCCAACAAATCAGAATATTGTTGAATTTTTGTTTCTTGAAGTAAAACAATACTAGGTTTCCAATCATTAATCTTCTTATTCACAATATCTCTTCTACCAAGATTGCTAAGCCCAAGAATATTCCAAAATATAATTTTAAAATCCATTAAAAGTGAAAAAAACACCCAAAATTCAAAATCCATTTAACCACTTAAACATATTTTAAATATTTCATGTCAAAATTTTGCAGACGAATTTTAAAAGAATCAACCATAGCATCACCAATTTCTTCCTGGGACCCTTTAAAATAAATTCCCAATTTTGGACAAAGAGAAACCATTTGTAACACAATCCTCTCAAAAATCAAATCTAAGATTAGGATTTACCTCGTCTTTCAAATTGCTCCATTTCTCATTTGTTTTCCAGAAGAACTCAAAATCACCAATACGATACTTCGAAACGTCTTATTGTTGATTATTAGAATAATAAAAACCCATAATATCAATCATTTGAAGATAAAGGATTGATACAGTCTCTTATAAATAATCTCCAATTTCTTTTTCATTTTGAAAAATAGGTGAACTAGCCATTGCAAGTGGTTGAACTGAATCTGAAATAGAAATATCCTTAACTTGGTTAAAGGGCACCAAGCCCATAGAAGAATACTCTTTCATATCCTAATAAGAGGAATAAACTAGGCCCAAATAAACTACATTTGATGAACTCAGATCCAAACCCTTATTCAGTTTAGCGGTAGAATTCAAATTTGAATTTGAATTCAAACTTGCCGCTGAAGATTTCTTTTTCCAGAGTTTGAAAATTTCCTGAATAACTCATTTCTGCATCATCATGGGGGCGTAAAATCAGTGGAGAAATTCTCAGCCAATCTTTATTGAGTGCAGTATTCTTGTCTGGATCTTCAGCTGGCATTTCAAAAGGCACAATCTGCAGATTATGAACCCTATTTTCTTATTAGAAAGTTCAAAATCTCTATTAACAGACTGTAATGATTGAACCTTGATTGGAAAATAATAATCTCCATGATAATATAGAAAAGATGACGCAACACCATCAAAACTTTGGAATTTTAATCGAATTGCAGATACATCTTCCCAATGTGAAGTAGAAGAATGCATCTCTAAAACACCACCAAATTTCTTGCTAAACTCTGAATAAAAATTATGACCCCACAGATTAAAAAGCACACCATAAATCTCAATCCAAGACCCCTTGTTATTAATCTCAGATAAAGAAATTGATTTAGAAGCATTACACCATGGTAACCGTCTAATAAACATATCAATCAAACTCCAAAAACCATTATGAATCATAACATCTTTATCATGAGATGTAAAGAAAAAATCTTTCTTCGGTTTAAAAGGAAAAATGTCAAAACCAATATCCATATTAAATCTTTTAGCTATTTCCAAACCAACAATATTCCAAAAATCAACATTCTTAGAAGATTCAATGATAATCGCTTGATTCCAGTTTTTTGAATTAAAAGGATTGATTGCATTGGGTAAAAGAGCTTAATGATGAGATAATTGTGAGCTTGGCACTTGTTTGAAAGAGACGATTTTTGAAAACCCATTCACAAACCTAGTCCATCTCAAATCACCTTCTTCAGAAGGAAAACACATGGAGTGTTTAATCACATCACAAGAAATAGTTGTTCTGAAGAACTGCCATTTTTTTTTTATTCCTGGAAAATAAAATATGCTCATTCCCCCTATAAAAAATCCAGTACCAACTTCCATAAAAACTTTTTTTCGATTCTTTCTTCAGAATATTCTTCATCCAAATGACACCTTCAGGAATATGAAGGATGTTTCTTGTGTTCCTTGTATGTTCATCAAACAAAATACCATTAGATTTCTTTGATAAAAGAAAAGTCTTATACTCACAAACAATAGAAGCATCACGAATTTGATCATTAAACTCCTTTTTCTTATTATTATTTGAAACCAATTACCAATCCTCAAACTCTAAGCTCTTCTATGATCTCCCCTAGATATTGCTACCCAACTCTTCGAACCCTGCGTACTCTGTTGTCCATGACTTTAATTTTAAAGAGACGCAAAAGTGAAAGCTTATGGGGTCGCTTCAGTAACTGGATAACCAGCACAGAAAACAACCTTTATATTGGGTGGTTTGGTGTTTTGATGATCCCTACCTTGATTTGAATCCAAAAACCTTGATCTGCTCATTTTCTCACCATTTTTCTTCTCTGGACACTCTCTCTCCTCAACATTTTTTTTCAGCTAGCAGATCCTTGGAAAGCTTATTCGCAGGTCATTCGTATTTTCCTTCACCACATTCAAAGTTGCAATAGAGACAGAGACCTATGATCTAATTAGAACGGTAACATACACTAACATTCTTATTGGCTCAGAGCTAACCTTATAATCGTAGTCAATGCTAGTGTACACATGTGGGTCATAGCTAAGTTATAAATTCTACGTAAACATTTTATTAAGGCCTTAATTTATGAAGCTGTTTATATATGGCAAAAATAACCTGGCCATATTGGGCCTACTCATATTATTTTGGTTCTACATAATTTTGCTTCGAACTAGAGAATAAGATAAGAGGTGTCTAATTAGATATTATCAAAAGTACTAAACTACTCTTCATCTATTATTTAACCCTAATACTTAAATCATACTAATATAAATAAAAAATTCTTTCTTTATTTCACTAGATTCTAAATCTAATAAAACCATAAACAAAAAAAAAAAAAAAAACTTTCTATTTTCATCAAACTTTCCAAATTCAAAAAAAAAACTAACCCTAGTTTTTTCAAACAAATATCTCGGATCTCCCATCACACTCGATCTACAAGGTAAATCTATATAAACACATACTTCTAATAGCATTTTTGATTGATCTATGTGCTTAATTCTTACTTTTCATGATTTAAGTTCCTGAATTTTACCAGAATCGTTAGATGTTGATCTATTGTATCCAACGATTCTAGTATGATCTTCATGAACCTACCTTTTTATTTATTTTTTACTTTTTCTCATATGGGAATCGTTGGATACGATTTGTTATATCCAACGATTCCACCTTGTCATTTTTTTTACTTCTCTGAGATGGGAATCGTTGGATAAGACACTTATTATCTCCCTGAACAAATACCATATATAATTGGTTGATAAGACAGATTGTATCTACCGATTATTTTTCTTTATTTTATTTTTTTCTCAGATGAGAATAGGTGGATAAGATTTTTCTTATCCAGCGATTCAGGAAACGATTCATTCTTATTCGTTTTTTGTTCACTTTTATGGTTAGAATCGGTGGATACATATTATCTTAACCACCGATTTTTGAGTTCATTTTGGGATTTACTGATTTTGTTGTTAATTGAATTATTGATTATTGACTTTGTTTCTCTTTAACCATACTTATCCCTTTTCTTCAATTTATTTTTCGTAGGCATGGAGAACAATGGAAAGAGTACTAGATATTATACATAAATTCGTGATTTTGATGTGTTTAAAAAGCCGGAGCCACCTATTGTGCGAAACCTATATATTTTTGGTTTTCGAAGAGAGACAAAGTTGGAGCAAGTCAAGAAGCTTCTTGGAGAGTTCTCTTTGGACGAACTTGACGAGGTCATTAGAATTACAACACTCAGAACCTAATACATTGATATATGGAGGGTGTTTCATGAGGCATTAGCTTATGAAGCTGATCAGTGAGAGGATGCTGAAAATGATTTAGTTTATGGATGTTTATTTAATCTAAAACAATAGTTTGTGTTTATTTAGAATGACTTATTATGTTTGGATCGTAGTGACTATAAGGTTTAATTTGTCTTTGAACTAAGGTTTTAATTATGTCTCATGTGTTACCTTTCATTGCACATGGTCAAAATATGGCCCAACGACTAGATTTTTCCCCCTGAAAATATAGGCGTTGGCCATTTATGTATGTAAATAGGATAACCCATTCTCCATCATACACTACTTCATTCAAACAAATCATTCTTCGTCATACACTACTTCATTTAAACTAAAAATCTTTTACAATGGCAAGTCCATCATCAACTACTAATTCAACTGAAGACATACTCAGAAGATGTAAACGAACTACTTCATCATCATCATCAACTGTCAAACCAATAAGTGTTATGGAAGAATAGATACACAAAAGAAGCAAACAAATTAGTTTCATGGATAAAGAGGTACTCAAGAAACAAGGTTACGACCAATTCCATCTAAGGGAAAGATTAAAGTCTGTTAAGGAAGAGACGGAATGGTTTAGGAATTTCTACGTCGTCTTAGATCTTCCCAAAGAACATCGGGATGAGGGTATATTTTGGAACCTGGTAAAAACAGGACCTTTTGTTCCTAAGTTGGGCACGAAATGAAAGGGTCCACGCTTTGATTACAGGGACTACTATGTTTTTTTATAGGACCATTCATGTTAAGAAGTTGTGTTACAAGTACGACGAGTTTCTCGCTAGGCGCGGAGGGGACAGGTTTGCGGAACATGATGCATATACCAAATGGAGAGGAGAGCCGTTTTATCACTTTGAAGCTGCCAAAATTGTTGAGTCGCACCGGGAAATAAATATCTCCTAATTTTAAATAAATATGTAATTTTAAGTTCTCATCTGTTGATGAAAAAATGTCTTACTTTAGAAAGCTTAAGGAGAGTGTCGAATAATTCGATTAACACTTCCTAGGGATAAGAGACATAGGGCTAAAGAGAGGGCCAAAAAAGGATATTTCGTGTATAATCCTGCATAATCTCGAATGTTAACATTAATTGTGATTATGAAAACCATTGTTCACTTTACAAATCTTATCTACACAATTGAATCTATTCACTATAATCTTAAACGGTCAATCGTGCTTCTTTGACTTACTCATGTAGACCTTCGACATCCTCTTCATATACGACTTGTCCTTTGCTAGGTGAATTTCATGCTTGCCACTTCTCTTGCAAACAATTTCCAAACGATCACGCCTCATACGACGCTCTAAGACTAATGTATATTTTATCTCCTTGCCTTTATACACAAGCCATTGCCTAGTATCTTCCTTCTTTTCCCACACCAAATCATTGTATTAGTGGGCATAAGTATCAGGCCCATCTGAGCCACAAGTTCAGGTTGGTCGTCGACCGCTTGAATAATCTACAATATAAATCGAAAAATTAGGCCAAGGAAATCGGCGAATATGTAACAATCGTGTCGAACAATTATACATAATCGTCCTTTAGGTCCTCTTGTATCCACGATTATACCTAGTCTTGATTTGGAGAGAAAAAATCTCTAAATGTTAGAATCGGCATATGTGATCTGACATGTGTACCGATTATAGCATTCAGCAAAGCGCAGTTTTTTTGGAAATTTCTCAACTAGAATCATTACATAGAGCAACACACATTGATCGATTGTTTGACCTACCAATCCCCTTAAAACTGAACCACAATCAGTCGTTGTTCATGATCATAACCGCCGATTCTGGTTCCTAATTTCTGATAAGAGGTGGAATCGTTGGTTACAATGTCATCATAACCGCCGATTATGGGTAATACGAATTCCAAAAAATAGGTCAAAATTTGTAAAATAAAATTACCTTTAGGAGATTAAAGACTACATATACATGTTTGGAGATCCTAAGAACGTATACCTGACGTTTGGAAGCATTAAGATCTCTATTTTTACGGGTTGAATCTTCATTTGCTTGATTAAAATCCTCATGTATGCTTTGGTTCACACGTCCTTGTTTGTCCGACAAATATCCAAAATCAGTAGGATCGAAAGCACGATAGTCTGATTTGTGATACGCAGATGCACCCACTTCTTCTTCACCACTAGAATATACGTCGATATAATCAAATTTCATATGTACTACCAAAACCCTAAAACCTTAGTTTTCCCCAACTTTTTTTTGTTCTTCTTCTTCTACAAACTTTGAAAAAAAACTATACTCTAATTCTGACTATCTAACATTAACTATAATTCAATTTTAATCACCAACTAATTTAACTAACATTTGAATTAATAAACACTAATTTTGCTAATTAGATAATAACATAAATAATTGGATAAGGTGGTTTTGATTTTTTTCATAATGACCATATTTAACTTTTAGTGGTAGGCCCAAAATAATTGGAGTAGGCCCCAATTTAGTCAAGAAAAATAAGACCCCCTTTAACTCATAGACCATTTTCAATGATATATAGGATTTTGGTTATAATATCTTTGTATGCTGATATAACTTCAAAAATCATATTATAAAAACTACAATTATGAAGTAAATATTAAACATAAATTCCCGTTCAAAAAATTGGATATTAATTCATTCATAAGGAGTAGTCCACATGAGGATGTAATTCATCTGTATAAAATTTTCTAACATATTAAAACTTAATAGTAGTAATTCATTCGAAACATACACAACATCTGATGATACACCAATTATAGAAAATGAGTCCGATCATGTCCTTAGATCTAAAAAGTCTGATGATGTTGATATGTCTTTATCATCTAATGTGTCTGTAGCTCCTTTTCCTCAAAAGTTCGTGCAGCAAAAGAAGGGAACACAATATAACAAGATATTGGAAATGTTCAAACGAGTGAACATCAACATTCCATTTCTCGAAGCAATTAAGCAGATCCCTGCTTATGTAAAATTCCTTAAGGATTTTTGCACACAAAAGTGAAAGCTTAATGTGCACAAAAGATCCTTTCTCACTGAACAAGTAAGTTCCATCATTCTGAATAAGACTCCACCTAAGTTTAGAGACCCAGGTTTCCCAACAATCTCATGCATCATAGGTGACCACTTGGTCAATAAGGCGTTACTAGACTTAGGGGCAAGTGTGAACCTACTTCCATATTCGGTATTTGTGCAGCTAGGTCTTGGAAAGTTAAAACCAACACTTATAACTCTGCAGTTGGCGGACAGATCCGTGAAAGTTCCTCGTGGGGTGGTAGAAGATGTTTTAATCAAGGTTGATAAATTTTATTTTCCTGTGGACTTCATTGTGTTAGATACTTAACATGTGCAGAACCCAGCATGTCATATTCCTGTCATTTTAGGACGTCCCTTCTTGGCGACATCCAATGCTATTATAAATTATTGTGATGGAGTGCTGAAATTGTCGTTTGGTAACATGACTGTGGAATTGAATGTTTTTAATGTTATTCAATAACCTAAAGATCTTGATGATGATGATTTGCATGAGATTAACATGATTGAGAGTTTGATCCAAGACTCATTGTCTAACATCATGTCTGTCGATCCTTTACATGTTTGTTTGGATAATTTTGACTTAAATATTTTTGACGATGAGTGATAGACACATTTTAGTGTCTAAATTGCACCTTAATTTCTAGTGAG
>JAJJMC010014687.1:14144007-14194547 GCA_023531435.1 Papaver californicum | reverse complement strand
GATCCCTGTGCTATAATACACAACTTTCACCTTGTATGTCTTGCATCCTAGGTTGTTAGAAAAATTATGAATTGTTGCATCAACTCATGTGAAACTGTTTTATTTAATCTGTGATTAGTTATGCCATAACAAGACATCTAATTCTACGGATTAATACCTTAGTTGATATCGAATTATCCATGTTAAGATTACCTTGGATATGCGACAGACTTGAATCTTCACCGCTGTCCATTACAAGGGAAAAGAATACTATTGAAACTGAAATGATCTAGTATGGGTTAAGTGGTGGATTCGACTGCCCTAGTGCTATTTATTTGACGGTTTTAGACCCATGTCGTGTCCATATTTCTATTATGTCTTTCTAGTTTGATTATCTTTGTAAGCATTTCGTCGTATCCACAACCTGTTAATCTAAATTAGTTTAGTAAGACCTAGAATTCAACTCCACGTCAACCAAGTCCCTATAGGTTTGATCTGTACTTGTCGTGCTCTATATTATAGACATCGTGTACTTACGGTTTAATATTATAGCCTTCTCAAAGTCCTATCACCAAGCGTTTGTTAAGGGCAACCACCTTCTTAGATTCAAACACAAAATTAAGGCGGGAAAATCTTTTTCTCTCAGCTGTGAAGATTTCTGGTCGTGAATTGAACACGATCTTTTGATAGTTAAAGACAAGATATCTTCTAACAAGAGTTTCTATATGGCCGGAGAAGTGAAACCCAAACAAAATCTCACATGTTTACTCACTTTTTAAAAATCAGAAACTATATCGGGAAACTTGGGATCTCACTTGATTTTTTTTTATCTTGTTCGAAGTATTGTGAGATACAGAAGGAAACATCGTATTGGATAAAACAAGAATGAGTAAAAAAAATTTACGGAATTTGATTGTGACTTAATGTTCAAGAGAGATAAAAAATTCCCGAGAATATTTTATTAAAAAAAAAAGATTTGTGAAGATTGTGGGACGAGATTTGAAGTGGCATTGGGTCATAGTATAAATAGAAGATCTAAAGAAAGAGATGGGGAGGCTTGTTAGACATTTTAAGGGGAAAAATAAATAATGTGATCCATTTAGTGGGAAGTTACAATTGATCAAGGCAACTCCCCATGACTCTCTCCACTTTAGAAAACCACCCATTACATCCTATCATGCCAACTACTCTATGATGGCTAGAGTTAGTATATGGGAAATGATAGCAAAAATAGGATTAAGGTCACCAAATTCACTCTCATAATAAAATACACCATCTAATAGTGAGAAAGAGGGTTTGGAACCAAAATTCTAATCAAGTGATTATTTAGAGCATACTCAAGAATTAAGCTTTTAGACAGCAATGGCTGGAGGTATTTATAATCGATCTCTTTTACTTTCGCTTTTAATTATCGTATATTCATTTTGTGATTAGAATATACATATAGGTTTTACATTTGGTATCATCACCTCTGCTTTGCTTGCTATGCAGTTAGTTTGTTTCTTAACCAGTTAATGTAGCGTGGTAGCCGCAATACAACAAAATCAGTTCTCTTTTTCGTTCTAGTTTATCAAACATTTGTGGTATAAACTAAGTAAACTTCCATAAAGAGACGTAGAACATTAGCCACCCAACTCTACTGTGTCTGTTTTGATCTTAAAGTCTAGGGTAAGGAATTGATGATGGGACACAGGAGTTGACACATCAAATTTTTAAAAACAAGATCTCGTTACATAAGGAATTATTTTTCTTATGTGTTAATAATATACATAGAGTAAGATTAATATTCGTCTTATGTGGATGTCCAATCCTTGGTAACCTTGATATAGATCTCTGATATCATGATGTGAATGTTACTAGTTATGAAGTTTCAGTGTTATACATTATACTCGATTAGTTAAGGAGACCGCTAATATGAAATTGGTGAGGAACATAAATGGGTCAATTGGGGTTATAAATGAAAAAGTCTCGGTTTCAATTTTATCATCTTGCATAGACAAACAGTTCTTGTCATTCCTGCACCTACTGAGAAATGTGGGATACAAGGTGGATTAGTCCATTTCTGTTTCTCAGCCTGAATAGCTGGGATATTTCTCCTTATTGTTTCCATTTTTGTGGAGACTTCGGTTGATTTGCTTCATGATAACTGTATCCAGTTCATTGGGTGAAAATTATAATAGACGTGCACCTATTCTGAATACCCTCTGACTCTCAAGCTGGCTCATTTTTGTTCTAATAGATTCAACATTTGGCTTTTAGAGGTTGGTTTCATAACAAGTAATCATTTTTCGCATCGTTTACTAGAGCTAGCTTACAGAGGAAACTCAGTAAATTATATTCAGGGTAAACCAATAATCATAATTGTTGCTAATGATAATGTAGAATCCTAAAGATTAATATAGAATATCATGACTGGAATAGTGTTCAATAATTGTAGCCACAGAGAGTAAACAATATATATATATATATATATATATATATATATATATATATATATTATGACCATTAGGATTGTACATGAACAAAGATTAAAGAAATATGTCAAGTGATTTAATAATTTTAGTAATTAGAGAGTAGTCACAGCGTCTCTAGTTATTTAAAATTTTCTTAAGAAATCATATGTGGAAGCTAGACATAAATTTGTAATTAATCATATGTAATATGATGAAATATGCCCACAGGAAATTTTATTATATTTGTATGATTAATTGGGGTGAAATATTGAATTATATTCTTTAATCTACCCACATGAATTAAGGAATGAATATGGTTTAATAGTTTCATCATGTAGTTATGAATCTAATTTGAGTAGGACTTTAGCCCACATGCAAGTTTTATGTCACTAGATTCATTTTTTTTATGCATGACTTGCATTGGTAAATCATGATTAAGTTTAAGTCTCAAACTTTTGTTTATAAGCATGTATATATTTTTCTTTGCAGCAATTTTAACTGGAAACATTACTGATGTCAATTGTGACATTCCTGAATTAAAGGGTGATAATTTTCTAGCGTTTGTTTATGAATCTAATATGGTTAATATTAATCATAATACATGGTGGATTGACTCTGATACTACAATCCATGTTTCGAATACCTTGGAGGGTATGACAAACCTAAGGAAACCAATGGGAAGTGAACACTACATCTATTCAGGCAGTCAGATGAGTTCACATGTGGAAGCTGTTGGGACATGCAGTTTAACTTTAGGTAGTTTTTACTTTGCATTTAGAAAAGAGATTTTATGTACCAGGTTTCACTAGAAACTTGATTTCATTTTCAAGACTTGTACCTTTAGGAATTTCTTTTAACTTTTCGAATTCTGGTTTTAGTATTCTCAGAAATTCTGAAGTTATTGGTCATGGTTTTATGTCTGGTGGTTTATATCGTCTTTATTTGCAAAATGATATCACTCATAGTTCTATGCATGTTAATACTGGATTAAAAAGATGTATTATGAATGAGGACTCCTCAATTTTGTGGCACCGAAGATTGGGACATATCTCCATTGAGAGTGTTAAGAGATTGGTAAAGGATGGGGTACTTTGTACTTTAGACTTTACTGATTTTGATACTTGTGTTGGTTGCATTAAGGGAAAGCAAACTAACAAACACAAAATTGGTGTCAAGAGAAGTTCAAACCTATTAGAGATCATACACACGGGCATTTAATGTCCAGACATGAACGCTAATGATCCGAAATACTTTATCACCATCATAGATGATTATTCACGATTGTATTTTTACTTACTTCGTTCCAAAGACGAAGCTTTGGATGCCTTTAAATTATTTAAGGTTAAAGTAGAGAAACAATGTGGTAAGCACATTAAGATTGTGAGATCAGATAGAGGTGGAGAGTACTATGGTAGATACACCGAGAACGGACAAGCACCAGGTCCATTTGGAAGATTTCTTCAAGAGCATGGGATTGTTGCTCAATACACTATGCCTGATTCTCCAGACCAGAATGGTGTAGCAGAAAGAAGAAATCGAACTTTAATGGACATGGTGAGAAGTATGAGAAGTAATGTTAAACTTCCATCATTTTATGGGTAGAAGCTCTTAAGACAGCAGCGTACATATTAAACCGGGTTCCTTCCAAGGCCGTCTCAAAGACGCCTTTTGAGTTATTCAAAGGATGGAAACCGAGTTTGCAACATGTACGTATTTGGGGATGCCCGTATGAAGTGAGAATGTACAACCCACAGGAGAAGAAGCTAGACCCAAGGACTATTAGTGGGCATTTCATTGGATATGCTGAAAGGTCTAAGGGTTATAGATTCTATTGTCCGTCTCATAGCACTAGAATTGTGGAATCAAGAAATGCTAAATTTCTTAAAAATGACTTGATTAGTGGGAGTGATCAATTTCATGATATTGTTCCTGAAAAGGATATTGATCAACTTCCACCTACTGTTTCAAGTGACAAGTTGATTGTTATTCACGCACCTCAAGCTAAATTGCGTGTTAGACAACCAACCATTGAGGTTCCACAAGTTGACAACAATCTAATAGATCATGATGGTAATGAGGAACAAACTGTTCATCGTGAGGATGAACAAGTTCCATTGAGGAGATCTAATAGAGCAAGGAAATCAACTATTTCTAGTGACTATTTAGTGTATCTGCAAGATTCGGATTGTAACATTGGAGCCGATAATGATCCTATGTCATTTTCACAAGCCATAAATTCTACAGATTCAGACTTATGGATGAATGGCATGAATGATGAGATGGACTCTATGGCATCCAACGGAGTTTGGGATCTCGTCGAGTTGCCCGATGGTGTAGAAGCCATTGGATGCAAGTGGGTCTTTAAAACAAAGAAAGACTCGCATGGCAACATCGAGAGACATAGGCTAGACTCGTTGCCAAAGGGTTCACTCAAAGGGAAGGAATCGTTACACAGAGACTTTTTCTCCTGTATTAAAGAAAGATTCTTTCCGAGCGGTGATGGAATTAGTAGCTCATTTTGATTTAGAGCTACATCAGATGGATGTGAAAACAATATTTCTCAATGGTGATTTAGAGGAAGAGGTTTACATGAAACAACCTGAAGGATTCGTCTCTAAAGATCGTGAGCATTTGGTTTGTAAGCTTAATAAATCCATATACGGGTTGAAACAAGCTTCTCGACAATGGTATATGAAATTCCATAAAGTTATTACTTCATTTGGATTCGAAGAAAATGCTATGGATCAATGTATATACCTTAAGGTCAGTGGGAGCAAGATTTGTTTTCTTGTGTTGTATGTGGATGATGTTTTGCTCGCAACCAATGATAAAGGTTTACTATATGAGGTGAAACAATTTCTTTCAAGTAACTTTGATATGAAAGATATGGGTGAGGCGTCTTATGTCATTGGCATAAAGATCAATAGAGATAGATCTCGAGGCATTTTAGGTTTGTCTCAAGAATCCTATATCAACAAATTCTTAGAAAGATTTGGTATGAAAGATTGTTCACCAAGTGTAGCACCCATTGTAAAAGATGATCGGTTCAGTTTGGACCAATTCCCCAGGAATGACATTGAAAGGGAACAAATGAAAAAGGTTCCATATGCTTCAGCTGTTGGTAGCATTATGTATTCTCAGGTCTGTACTAGACCCGACATTTCATATGCCGTTGGAGTATTAGGAAGATATCAGAGTAACCCAGGAATCGATCACTGGAAGGCTACAAAGAAAGTGTTGAGGTACCTTAAAGTTACTAAGGATTACATGCTTATGTATAGACGGACAAATAGTCTTGAAGTGGTAGGCTACTCCGATTCTGACTTTGGAGGCTGCAATGATTCGCGTAAATCCACATCAGGATACGTGTTCATGCTAGCTGATGGGTCAATATCCTGGAGGAGTGCCAAGCAGACCTTGACGGCCACTTCTACAATGGAGGCTGAGTTCGTTTCTTGTTTTGAGGCTACCTCACATGGTGTATGGCTGAAAGACTTCATATCTGGGCTAAGAGTTATTGACTCTATTAGCCGACCAATAAGAATGTATTGTGATAATTCAGCTGCTGTCTTTATGGCTAAGAATAATAAGAGTGGAAGTCGAAGTAAACACATCGACATAAAATATCTAGCCGTAAAAGAACGTGTGCAGGAAAAGAAAGTGATCATTGAACACATTAGCAATGAGTTGATGATAGCTGATCCCTTGACTAAAGGCATGCATGTTAAAGGATTCAAGGATCATGTAGTAAGGATGGGACTTGGTCCTATTATGTAGTACATTCTTTATGTTTTTTCTGAAGCTTTCATTTAGTTGGATTATTTCTCATTTGGAATTATGTACGTACTTACTTTAGTTATCTTGTTGAGAAATATCATTACAGTTTGACCTAGAGTAAACTTTACTCATTAAGTTAAGTATGAGTGGTGAAAGACTAAATATGTTGTGATACATGGAAGATTAATTCTTGCTCTTAAAGAGGATTAGCCGCCATGATCCGTATATGGAGTTTCTCGTGAAATGGATCAAGTGGGAGAATGTTAGACATTTTTTAAATAATTAATTTATTTAATTATTAAATAGTTAAGGGAAAAAATAAATAATGTGATCCATTTAGTGGGAAGTTGAAATTGATCAAGGCAACTCCCCATGACTCTCTCCACTTTAGAAAACCACCCACTACATCCTATCATGCCAACTACTCTATGATGGCTAGAGTTAGTATATGGGAAATGATAGCAAAAATTGGATTAAGGTCACCAAATTCACTCTCATAATAAAATACACCATCTAATAGTGAGAAGGAGGGTTTGGAACCAAAATTCTAATCAAGTGATTATTTAGAGCATACTCAAGGATTAAGATTTCAAATAGCAATGGATGGAGGTATTTATAATCGATCTCTTTTGCTTCCGCTTTTAATTATCGTATATTCATTTTGTGATTAGAATATACATATAGGTTTTACAAGGCTTGCATGAGCCAGAAAAGCTCAGAAATCAACATAAAAAAATTCATCCATTGTTAGGGTTCTTGAGCTCGAAGAGAAAGGAAAAAAAAAAAAAAAACCATTCCAAAAGGTTAAAGAAACCGTCGTAATAGGTTGAACTGTTATTAATACTTGTGGCTAAAAATTTTATATTTAAGGGATACAACAACGGGTCAGTGAATAGTACTTGTGACAATTTTGGGCTATAATACACAAAAGAATTGTCCTATTCCAGTTGCACCCTAAGTGAGTGTTTATTCCTTAAATCATTTTATTCTTTCTGCGACTCCTCTGGTCAGTTTTTTTTTGTAATTCTTTTATAAAATCATGAATAAAAAGGGTTTTTCTTCCATTCTTTTTGCAATGAATTTTCTTCCCTAGGATTAAAGGTGAACTCCTATTGTATTTCTAGCATGTTTTAATTATTTTTCTATATCAATTTCTTATGATCTTATTTCGTGGTTAATATTGATAATAATTTCTTCATGTGTTCTTTAATACTTAAATAATTGATTTATATTTTCTTTTCAGAGATAACCATATTATGGTGGAGAAAATTACTAATCCTTTGAGAAAAACAATTGAATTTAAACAGTTTATTTTCCAAGACGTAATTATTATGTCCGAAGTCGTCTTGTGCAATATTTTGAGAATTTTATAGAAAATTGTTACAAACATCTAATTTGCATAGTAGTGATGAAATCTCGAGTCCTAAGCTTTCTTTCATTTGTATTTCATTTTTAGTAGTTAAGCTTTTCTTAATTTAGCATAAAATCACCAAATCATATTTATTATTAGCATATTAATTAATTAAAAACTAGAAATTACGATTCTGAAATCCCTGTGGAATGATCCCGTACTTGCATACTGACTTATCGACATCCGTGCTCTTGTGGTATAAATTAAATATCTCATCAAGTTTTTGGCGTCGTTATCGGTGAATTGAGAAGTTGTGATTTTTTTTTATTTAATTTTGGGTTAAGTAGTTTAGGATTTTTGTTTTTATTTTATTTTTTTCCTTTTAGATTCTACTTGGGTATTTGTCTTGTTTTGTTGTGCAAGTAATATTCTACATTTATTGTGAAATTGCCTACCAAAAAAGGTAAGTAACAAAACCCAAATTTTTTATTTTCATTAATTCTTATATTTTTTGTTAATTATTTTTAGAAACAATTGTATGTATTTTAGATTTTATTTTATTTTGTATATATATAAAAAAAAACACGTGCACACAAAGCATTTTGCATTCGTCAGACTACCGAGTTTAGAAAAACCACGGAAAAAAGTAAGCTGAACCCTTGCTTTGGGCCTTATTCGAGTTACCAGCTGAAATTCCACAAGCCTTAGTCTCGTATATTTGACCATTCTTTGACTGTAGGTATATTCTGCTAAGGTAACCTGAGCTTACCTATTTTAGTCAACCTTGCATTTGCATTTGCACCCAAAGAAAATAAAAATAAATAAAAATGTTGAACCTGTATTATGAGGACCAATACAATGCATATCGACCTCAGTTTCAAAATGGACAATATCCTTACTACGACCATAGTGTGGATAGAACTTGGGACCACTACCAACCTTCTGGAGGCTATGGTTCAGACCGTGGTGATCCCAATTACTATTCACACGTGCACCAGTCATATGAACCGACAAATGAGCAATATCGTAATGAGTATAATGTTAGTTCTCCATCTTTGGAGGATTTAATGAAGCAGTTGCAACATAATACTTCTTATGATCAAAGTCTTTCTTTAGAAGATTCATTCAAGCAGTTAACTGAGTCGAAACGTAGGAGTGACATATTATTGGAGAAATTTTATGAAGAGTCACTTAGGTATGAATTAGATTAGAATAAAAGACTTGCATCTTTAACTACCGCTCTCAGTGATTTTAAGACACTTTTAGATGAAAATGAAGAAGAAGAACGGTTAGCTGATAATATTGCTCAAAATAAATTTGATTGCCAAAAAAGTGTTTCCCCTTGAAAATTATGACAAATATTTACCTAATCTTGAGGACGAGGTTAGAATTGAAGACACTACTTGTTCAAATAAGGTTCAATCATCTTCATGTCATTATGAGGATGAGGATAGTAGTGATGAAGAATTTGAAATTCGTAGACATAATGATTAGGAAACTTTTACACCAATTGAGCTTCATGATAATAATGAGGTTTATAGTTCCAATCCTAATAATGTTGATAATTATTTACATATTCAAGAGGAAAAGAATTTAACTAGAGATACCACTGTTATAGACAGTGAAATATTTCCTTATTATTATGAAGAAGATGATGGTCTAGAGTAACGAGTTTGTCCTGAGACTAGTAATTTAGAGTCTAACGATTCAAAAATATTAGTTTCTAATGAAGATGATAGACTCGTAGATTGTAGCAATGTTCATGATCCTTTAAACAAATCACTGTGTTTAACAATCCATTATATGGATGTGATGAACCTCTTGGTATAACTGATTTAGAAGAAGAGGATTTTAGGAACACTTTGGATAACCCATTATATGGTTTTGATGATGATGTTATTTTGGATCATTTAGGTAACCAATCCTCAGAAGAATCTGAGCATATTTCTGACCTTAAGGACATTAAAACCCAACCAATAGCTTTTGGTCCATGTGAGAGTAATTTTCACTCGAAGTTTGAGGGTACCAATGATTCTTGTGATTTTCAAGTATCCCTGCTTAAAGTCCCTCACTTGGGACTTGACATATGTGCCTCTACCATTTTAAGAGATTATCTCCATACACTTTTCCCCGAGCCTGATTATGTCCAAAAAGAAATTCAGTCATCAGAAAGACATCCTCTATTTGATATGGCTTATACAGGAGATAATACCATATTTGACTTTGTTTTCCCACCAAATACTTTCTACCAAATGTGGAAACATCTGAACTTCATACGTGTCAATTTGTAAACTTTGGAACCAAAACATGAATATTTTAGGAAGTTTAAATCGATACATTTTCATGAGAATGACCACCACTCCACTATATTCCATTGTGGTCAACTTTGTGAGTCAAACTCGATTTACTTTAAGGATCCGTAATTATTCAGATTATTGTTATATGATTCGTAAATTGTGACTAATCCTTTCCTAGTTTGGCTGAAGCCTTTAAACTCAGCGCTTTATGGGAGGAAACCCATATGCGTTTGGTACACGGTGCTGGTAATATCTTTCATTATCTCTTTTACTTTGTTCATTATTTTCTCTTTGTCCATGCTTTCATTCATTTATCTTTAGAACATCAAGGACTATGTTCAGTTTAAGTTTGGGGGTAAGGGAGATAAATTTAAAAAATTTAGTTGTACCAAAAACTCCAAAATTTAGAGACTTGTGAACAATTCAGGATGACACTGACCATTCTAGGTAGATGGAAAGAATATTCTTGTCTATAAAAGTTGAGGGACCTAGCTAAATGGTCTATTCATAAACTGACAGAGCTCAGGTGTTAGAAATAACATGATAGTTGTCACTATATCTCGGAGTTGTCACCATGTCACGTTCTGTTTTTATTTTTGTAATTTTTTTATGTTTCTCTAAGTGATTTGGTGGGGCACCAGTATCTCCTTGTTGTCGCCGCTAGGATGAAGTAGAATGATTGAGATCAAACCCCATTATTTTAATTGAACTTGACCAATGATTGAAAAAAAATGATACATGGGTATCAATATGTGTGCATTCTCCCTGTCTCTATCGCCTAAGCAAGCATGGAACGTAGGATCCATGGGAACTATCATGTAATATGATGACAAGGATCATGCCCTTAGATTCAAAAGATCTAATCATGTTGTCGGAAAAATAAAATAAAATAAAATAATAATAAATATAAAAAAGTAAAAAATAATTGTTTATATTCAATAATCGACTGCTGGGGACCTTTTATATACCAGTTGAGTTGATATTAGAATTAGGATTCATACCAGTGGGTGCGTATCTCAATCCATTAGGGTTCATCTTGGAACGATGTTCATACAGATATTCTGGGAAACACCGTTCACCTTAGCGCACACTTCTATTTCCATATCCATTTCTTAATATATTCATGTGATTGTGGTTTGTTAAATTCCGAATATTGTGGTCCATTGTACGGCTATCTGAGTAGAGTTTTGTTTACATATATGAATTTTAGTACACTTAAGTGCAAACTCGTGTACATCAATTGGATTCATATAGGATAATGATTCCAATAGCAGAAGAATTTAGTAGCCAACTAAATAGCATGTTTTGTTTCTACCCTCAATCATTCACAAATAGTTAGGGTTTGGAGTAAAGGTTTAGTGAGTATATCTCTTGTAAACCCTCACGAGACAGAACTCGTCCACTAGGGACACCTAGGGGTTTAAAGACTTGTTGCACACGCTAAGTGCAATCATGATGCCTACGAAAGTGAGTTAGGATTTTTATTTTCCAGATTAATTTTGCTCGAGGGATAGAAAATAATAAGTTTTGGGGTATTTGATAGACATATTTATGTGTCTGATTTGTTCCGAATTTGTATATTGTTATTTCTCAATTTATGTACTAATATTATTATTTTGTATGTTTTTAGGTATTTTTTGAAGAATAAACAATTGCGGAAAAATAGGTTAGAAAAGTGATAAAGGCTCCCCAAAAATAATAAAGGCACCCAAGCACTTGTTAAGGGAAACCACCTTCTTAAATTCAAACAAAGATTTTGGGAAGGAAAATCTTCTTCTCTCGGCTGTGAAGATTTCTGGCGGTGAATTGAACGAGATCTTTTGGTAGTTAAGACAAAGTATCTTCTAACAAGAGTTTCTATATGGTCGTAGAAGTGAAACCCAAACAAAATCTCACATGTTTACTCACTTTTTAAAAATCAGAAACTATATCGGAAAACTTGGGATTTCACTTTATTCTGTTCTATCTTGTTCGAAGTATTATGAGATAAAGAATGAAACATCGTATTGGATAAACCAAGAATGAGTAAAAAAAATCAAGGAATTTGATCGTGACTTAATGTTCGAAAGAGATAAAAAAAATTCAGAGAATATTTCATTAAAAGAAAAAGATTTGTGAAGATTGTGGGACGAGATTTGAAGTGGTATTGGGTCATAGTATAAATAGAATACCTAAAGGAATAGATAGGAGGCTGGCGTGAGCCAGAGAAGCTCAGAAATCAATCAAGAAAAATTAATCTATAGTTAGGGTTCTTGAGCTCGAAGAGAATGGAAGAAGAACAACAAACCGTTGCAAAAGGTTGAAGAAACTGTCGCAATAGGTTGAACTGTTATTAATACTTATGGCTAAAACTTTCATATTTAAGGGCTACAACAACTGGTCAGTGATTAGAACCAATGACAGTTTTGGTCATATAATACACAAGAGAGTTGTCCTTTTCCAATTGCATCCTAAGTGAGTCGTTTATTTCTTAAGCCATTTTATTCTTTCTGTGACTCATCTGGTCAGTTATTCTTTGTAATTCTTTTATAAAATCATGATTAAAAAAGTTTTTCTTCCATTCTTTTTTCAATGAGTAGCTAGATTTCTTTCCTAGGATTAGAGGTGAACTCTTATTGTGTTTGCTAGCATGTTTTAATTATTTTTCTATATCAATTTCTCATGGTTCTATTCCGTGGTTAATATTGATAATGATATCTTCATGTGTCCTTTAATACTTAAATAGTTGATTTATATTTTCTTTTCAAAGATAACCATATTATGGTGGAGAAAATTACTAATCCTTTGAGAAAAACAATTGAATTTAAACAGTTTATTTTCCAAGACGTAATTATTGTGTCCGAAGTCGTCTTGTGCAATATTTTATGAATTTTATAGAAAATTGTTACAAACATCTAATTTGCATAGTAGTGATGAAATCTCGAGTCTTATGCTTTCTTTTATTTGTATTTCGTTTTCAGTATTTAAGCTTTTCTTAATTTAGGATAAAATTACCAAATCTTATTTGTTTTTAGCACATTAGTTAATTAAAAACTAGAAATTACGATTCTGAAATCCCTGTGGAACGAATCCGTACTTGCACACTGTCTTATCGACAGTCGTGCTCTTGCGGAATAAATTAAATATCCCATCAATACCAATCCTTTATTTAAGCAATTCAAGTCTGTCCCTGAATCTATGAGTGTCATAGATTGAAACCGATGTTCTTTTCCTATGATTAAGGTAACTAATTTATACCACTTTTGAGTGACTACTTTAACAATTATGTTGATGAAGTGCATATTCTCGATTTTTTTGTTTGCATTAGAGGATTGTGGTTTTTCTACATGTTTTTATGTAGATATTGTAGCCTGGTAGTTTTGTAAGATTTCGTAAAAGGATTTTTCTTCCGGTGAATCATATTCTTCGTCTACAGACTTATGGAGTTCCAATATTTTGATTCTATGTTTAAGTCCTCATAATTCATCCTAAAACCTGATTAACTTCATCTTGAAGCTCACTAATCGAAGGTTCTTTTTTAGAATTCCGATTATCTACCCTCGCTAGAATCTCTTTAAAGCTATAAGGTTGAGAATGCTTTTCAATTTTGTTTACTTCTGGCGCTCGTTTAGCTACCTCAATGTATCGTTCCAGAGATGCTCGCTTTGATTCTGGATCACTAATTTTATCAATTAATTCTAGGATAAAATTTTCTTCACTAGTGAGGACATTAATACCTAAGCCAAACATTTTCTTATAAATACGTCTGCACATTCATTATCATCTAGACCAGAAGTAGATCTGAAGATTCATCTTCAGTAGACACTTTTTCAGCTTGATCTGAATGATCAGACTCTATCAAGAGGACTTAACTCAATTGGCGTTTAAACCCTTCATCTATGTTAAGTTCATTTATTTTTTGTTTCATTCGACATTTATTTTTATAATGTCCAACCTTGCCACACATATAACAAACTGGGAGTTGTTTTTTATTATTGTATTGTTGTGGCTTATTTCATTTTTCTAGAAAATTTGACTTTTTTATATATTGATGGGCGGAGACCTATAAAATATGACAGTTCTTTAACTATGTGGTTTGGCATGTTTCTTTCTGGATTTCAACGCTGATGGAAATGAGTTATAACCAAATTGTTCACCAAAATCTCCTAATTCCTCTCTCTTAGTTATTTTATGATTTTGTAAATGCCTATAAAGTTTTAGATATGAACAATAGGCTAAACCTTCTGATATAATTTCAGATGACAATTGGTCAAAGGTATATTCATTATAATCTATTTTTCTTTGGGTATTTTGAGCTTTAACCCTAATTCTAACCCTTTCAGCAAATAAAGGTGGCACGAATTTTTTCTTCCAAAATTCAGAATCTGAGGAACAATCTTATCTATTGAATAATTTAGAGAAGAAAGCATCTCTATACCATCTATAATGGGAGAGGGTAGGAAAAATTTTAAGTTGATAAGTAACTCTCTTGACCTTTCAATTTGTTGAGAGTTTGTCCCTACAAAATGTATAACAATTGTATAGAGTAATGTATTTACTGCGTCTTCCTAGTTTTGGATAAAGTCATTTTCCAATTTTACATGTCTAACTGCATGTTTTATACTCCATTTTGCTTGGTCAGATAAATGAAAATCCCACCGGCCTTTAAGCTGACCAGTGAATTCGACAACTATGGATTCAAAAATTTATTTATCTGGGTTCTGAAAAATAATCATAGAAGCAGAACTATACATGGTCATTTTCTTAATTATTATATGATACTCGGTCATACCATTTATGTTCCACTCAACTATAGATCTTCCATCAAAGGAAACTTGATTCCAATTATAATCCTCTTCAATTTATAAATCTACTGATGTAGGTCTTGGATAATAATTTCTTATGGTGTGAAATATAGGTATATATATTTTACCAAAAGATATTTTATTAATGGTCTAGTACAATGGTGCATGTGTTAGTGTAACGCACACTAGGTCTCATGTTTAAATGTTAAAATAAAACTGCTGATTTGTATAACTTCCACATTTAAAGTTCCTTACAGTATTTGACAGTATACTTTAAAAATTAGTGTAGATTTTCATGATACATATATCATCAACCAATCCAACTTTAAAGGCGATCAAAGGCTTTTTTCCCTGAAGATTAATAAAGTTATTTTTATTTTGTTAGAAGAAAAATAATTTATTTTTATTTATTTATTTATTTAATTTTATTGGATATAAATAAATATATAATTTTTTAAGATAAACAAAATATTTTTTTTAATTATTTTTTATTAGTTTTTTGAAGGTAAATAAAATTATTGTTTAGGTTAATACAAAATATTATATTTTTTTAAAAATAAACAAGCTATTTTTATTATTTTTTCTTTGAATTTTTATTCTATGTCTTCGGTAACGATGTCGAAGAGTTTTTGTTTACCTGGTACAATACTTTTAATGATGAAGAAATAATATATATGTTGTTCCCATGACGAATCACGGCTTGTTGACCGGATTTTTGACTGAATTTAACTTTTATAAATCCGAATAATATCTGAATATATAACAATCCGTACATTTGTCGAATTCCAAATTACTAATTAGGATATGAAATAGATATATTTAGTTTTAATATAAAATAAATCCACATGGTTTCCACTAGACACTGAATAAATTCTAGACAAACCTCCCATTCGTATTTTAATTGTTGGTGAGATAAGTACATGATCAAAGTCGTAATTGTTGTGCTAAGTGGTGGCAGATTGATTGATCAAACGGTATGACTTTAATTATCTCCTTGCATTTGGTTGTGAAAAAGCTAAATAAGTCATAGACTTCGTGACTCAAATTTGAATGAGAAGCAAAGCTATACAATCTTTGTTTACAAACTTATCTAGACTAACCCCAAAAGACCACGTAGAGTCCGCATATATGAGGTAGCCGTTCATGATTTCTACTCCGATCATGATCAAATATCTTCGATTAAATGAGTTCATCTGACAATTAAACTCAAAATCCCATATAGAAAAACCTGATTTATTTTCAGGGTTTTGGATTTTAAATTTTGATCATCTTACCTTATTAACATGATTTGCTTTGGTTAACTCATCCTATTTTAAGATGATTTAGTTGAGGGAGTTTTTAAAAACTTCGAAACAAAAATCTGGGGTTTATCTTTGGTTAGATGAAAGAGAAGAGGGAAAATATGAATACTAAAACACTAAATCAGTTGAAACGGTTCTAGATGGAGTCGGCTCAACAAACTAATTACAAAACGATAAAACCTCAGCGAACTCTGTTAACATATTTTGGGTTATGATTTGAACTATGATTAATAAATAAAGATTTTTTACATGCTTTAAATAACATGAGTTATGATTAATAAAAAAATAAGTTATATTTAAGAGAAGCGAACATTTAAAAGGTTAAACCAAAAAAAATCTGAGAGCAAAAGGTTAACAAATTCTAAAGCGAGAACTCGGTTTCATGATCTAATCTATGTCTGTAACGAGTGGACTAATTTTTCCAACTCAAATTTGTAAGTTTTCCAACTCAAATATGTAAGTCTCTTAAACTAGTTGGTTGATTATTCATTTTTCTATTTTGTTTGTTTCAAATGGAAAAGAGAATAAAACCATATAATCATGGATGAAACTACGTACATCACTGATGATATTGATGAAACCAATTTTATCCTAGTATAAATATTACTGAAACCATATATATCACATATGAAACCAGTTTCATACTTAGCTTAAATACAGATAAAAACAAATTCAAACAAATTTTAAACTATATGAAATTAGTTTCATGCTAGTTAAACATGCATGAAAAAAAAATTAACTGAATCTAAAATAGAATAAAACCAGTTTCATACTAGTTAAACATGAATGAAAAAAATTTCAACATAATCTATAACATGATAAAACCAGTTTCATACTACTTTTAAACATGGATGAAAATAAATTTAACCGGATTTAAAACATGATATGAAACCAATTTCATACTATTTAAATATTGATAAAAACAAATTTAATAAAATCTATAAAAACTAGTTTATCTTAATATATTTGACTTTTCTTCTTATAAAAACTAGTCTATTTTTTAATATATTTATATATATAGTAATTAAATTATCTTTTTGAAACGGATGAAATATTTATTTAGTGCATTGATGATTCACTAACTAGTCATTTATTCAATAACCACCTCTCTTTTTTTTCCTTTTGTTTTGTTCTTCTATGACTGAAACTACAGTGTATCTCCACTTCACTTCATTTCTCGTTTATTTGTCCCTCACTTCACCTTTTTTCTGGATCTATCTTTTTCTCTATGTTGGAAGGTGGGTTGGTGTGTGGAACTATGTAGGGTACAGGGTTAGAGTTATGTACTTAATGGGGTTTGAAGTGTTATCCTAGTGTTTATTTCTGATGAAGACATTAAAAATGATGCATGAAAGATGATGCATGACTCGTCAGTCTTCAGTAATATTAACTTGTTTACATCTCGACTACGATGACTAGTTTGTCGGTGTCGGTGTCGGTTCTGTAATTCTCTCCCTGACGAATATAATTCCATAGAATATGTAGAGATGGTCGCTACAAGAAGTTAAAAATAAAATAAGTGGAGGAACAATTTTGTACTAGCTAATTTTTATCGGAAAAAAATCAATTTCCTCCACTGATAGTGGTAACGTTAAGGGCGAGATGTGTAAATTTGATCGACTACGTGGCTGGCTAATCAAATATGAAAGTAAAATTAACGTTTAATTCAAAAATAGTCGGGCCTTAGACTCTCTAATCCTCCCCTCTCACGACAAGTAAATAGAAGTTTAATTTTTTAGATAATTTTGTTAAAAATATAGAAAGTGTGCTTATGGTATGATCACTCTTGATGAGCAAGGAAAAATATGTGATATTGGAATTGGATCAATGGTGCAACAGCTCTGCTGAAGCAAAAGGAAGAGTTGCGAGAAAAGCACTCGAATGGGCTGCAAATGGGCTGCAGGAAAGCAGCTAGACATGATTATCTTACTAAATGATAATAAAAATATAGCCAATTTTTTTACGATTTATTAAGAGATGCCAAACCTTTGAAGGGATACCAATCCAGAGATCCAGCCATCAGAATTATTTTATTTTATAAGAAATGGTATCATCTCTCAAAGATTTGGTATCCTCAGTTTATAAATCATGAATATTTTTTTTTTTGTCAAAACACGTATTCTGTCAACTGGAGATGCAAATCTTTCTTGCTAGATACTAAGAACCTACATTAGTTGTTTAGTTATGTCTTGTTTGTTTATGTAAATTGGAACAGTAATTTTATGCACAAAAGTTAGCTAAGATTCTTCTTAATTTTGTAAACCATGAATCTATCTGCAACAATGGTTTGCTAAATTCTGCCGACCATAGCATGTACGTTTTTGCGTTAATTTATTAAAAACAAATTCTTAAATAAATAAATAAATAGGATATTTTGATTAAGACTGTCCTAATTTGGTAGTTTTGTTTACCTAAATTAAACTTTATATATTTTCATATATAATCAATTGGTTGATAGAAAACATCTCAATAAAATAGTCGGTGACGGAAAGAGAGGATACATATATGACTATGTTGAGAAAGAAAACAAATAAAAAATGTCTAGCGTTTTCTTTTTATTCTTCTTTTTCCATATTTGAATTTTTAAGATTTTTTAATCTTCATCTTCGTTAATTGGTCTGGAAAAATATTTTGATATGATACTGTTATAAGTTTGATTTTTTGGTTGGTTTTCTTTATCTTCATCGGTTGATAGGAATAAAGTGGTTAGTTAATTTTTAATTTATCTTTATTTTCATAGATCCTCTTTGTAGTTGATATGATCTAGACAATATACATCCAAGTGTTAACTATAAGAACAAGATAACAAATACTTAAAAATAAAATTATATGCCATATATAATAAAAGGGGTGACCTCTAACTTTGAGGTTAAGGAATCTTCTTTATAGTGATTATTATGGAGACAAACTCTCCACGATCCAGCATATGTTAAGAACTATGTTAGTTAAATTGTAACCTTGTTGAGCAGTTCTGGATCTTCTGGCTTCTCCTTTTGGCCCGCCAGAATCCTTATGCGAATAACCATATTTTTCCATGTTTTACTTCATGGAAAGAGAAAGAGAAGTAAAACTAATTTTTCATGCGTCTTTTTAGATTCAATACTTGTCTTTTGGTTTCTGCATTTGTTCGCCTTTGGCGCATTCCTACTTGACCTTTGCATATGTTGGTTTTTAGGCAGAGGGGTATTTTAATACTTATGTTGTTAATTTGTTTGTCTATAAATAGTTCCCAGTTAAATTCAGAGATTTTTCAGCAGCAATATATTCCAGTGCGTCGACCATATCTTTTAGATTGTGTCTCCGGACACCGATCCCTTTTAACATGTTGTAGCAGAGGCATAGACGAACATTTTACGTGAAGTGTGCATCGTCTAATTCTCTAAACATTAGTCTTAGTTCATCAAGTTAGAGTAGAGAAGAAGCTACAGACTCGTTTTGACCCAATACGAACCCTAATATATCTCGCACGTGCATATTGAGTTAAGGGAGGCCCTTGAATATCTCTTCGACTTGATATGAATCTTGGAACATGCTTCTTTAACTGTAATCGCTAGAATAGGAGCATGATTGGTGAGTCATTCTCTTCTTGCCACGAAGCCCAATATGATATTGAATCTTCACGTTTTTACTCTGTGAAAGTATTCTAGTCGTTGTGAAGAATGGGTACCAGTCTCCTTGTGGTAATAACTTGGTAGTCATGCTGATAGTATTTTGTTGATTATATGACGAAGATATTAGATGAACGTTTCTTCATGAGTCCCCAGTTTGGTGTATGATTATGGCTTCAGGTTGATGTGGGGGCAATGCAGTTAATAATGGATTTCGGTTTATACCGGTCGAGAGCGATACACTGGTACACCTTTGTATCGGAGATATTTTGGTTCCAAATATCGGTAAATATCGGTCCACATATTTTATACCTATAATTATTATATCAAATGTTTTTTTTCATATTGGACCTATTAAGATATAAAACTAGTAGTCATTTTTCTAAATACCATAAAAAACATGAGTAACAATTGAAAACCCTAAAACAATGATAAGGAAATTCATTTTTTTATTTTATTTTTTATGTTTTTTAATTATTTTTTTAATTAAAAACCATAATTTCGGCCGTACCAGTCCATTTCGGCTATTTCGGTCAAACCGTTTTGGTCAATATCGGCCGATATTTTCGGGTAAAAACCGTTTCACCGAAAAAAGGCTGTTTCATATCGGGTGAGGTCTGATACCGGTAAAACCGGCGATATTTCGACCGTACCAGTCGAAATTAATTACAATGTGTGGGGGTGTTTGGCAGTTGTGGGCCTTATGGAAAGACATGTATAGTACTCGACATTATGTCTTCATGGCAAGGCAATGATGCCCTAAGCTTTGGAGACGTTTGTAGGAAGTCAAGTCAAGTGTTTGGTCGTAAGCTCGAGTTTTTCCTTGAGGGTAGGAATAAGCTTCGTCTTGGGATTAAGTTGGAGTTCTCCTTAGGCTTAAGGTTGTGATGAGATATTTTATTGTACCGCAAGAGCACGGATGTCGATGAGACAATATGCAAGTGTGGTTTGTTCCACATGGATTTTAGAATTGCAATTTCTAGCTTTTAATTAACTAATGTGCTAATGATAAATATAATAATTTTTAATGAATAAATTAAATAACAAAAAAGATAAAATAACTATACAAATTAGTCAACCAGGAAGATAAAGGTGTAGGGTTTGGGATTCCACTACCTTTGATGCTTATACAATTAACAATTTAATTTCTTAAATCTATTCTCAAATTACTCAAAATAATTTTTGAATCCAATCTCATGTTTTGGAAACTATAACATTTAAAATTAATTATACGACTTTCTTCATCTCATAAAAATATAATCTTCTTCGCTTATAAAAAATCAACATCCTAAAGACGATTCAGAACAATTAAATCGAAGCAAATTTAGAAAACAAATTATTAGTCATTGAAAAGCACAAAAGAGAGTAATTTTGTCTAAGAAATTAAATTAAAAGTACACATCAAAAATAACTTCATCTGCTACCCTAGGAAATAATCTAGCTACTCATCGTAAAAGAAAATAGAGAAGAAACCATTTTATTGATAATTTTCTAGAAAAGTACAAGAAATAACTGACTATTAGCATCGCAAAAAGAATAGTGGGAATTGAATAAATACCCATAATATCCATGGGCCTTCAAAAATACCCCTATCAACTATAATTATACCCTTCAGGTTCTAGAAGGAAATTTAATTAATCAATAATTTCAAACTTACCCTTTATGTTTTAATCTTCGGTTCTTATGCTTCTTCTCCATCTATCGATCAAAGCTATCAGAAAAAATGGAAAGCACCACGATCTCCCTCCGCAACCCTAATAATACAAACTCACCACCACCGTCTCCATCGCTACCATCAACAACAATTCATTACTTTCCTCTGAGTTCCACCAAAAGCACAACCACAGCCACAACATATAGTATTGAATCGTCATCGTTGCCTCCGTCGCCAAATTAAAAACAATCAGATCGAAAAATTGGATTGATTAATTTTTTATTTTTTTATTTTTTTAGATTTGTATTTTCGGGCTACTGATCAAAAATCAAGCTCCATTGATTTCTAACTTGGTGATGGAGATAAAAGGGATTGTGGTGATTATCTTCTTTTTTTTTGTTAAATTTCTGCTAGTGGTGGTGTTGTAATTAGTTATGATTGTTGTTGGTGAAATTGGTGATGTAGATATTGGTGGCTATGATTTTTGTTGTTGTGGTGTTGGTAGAAATTCGTAGTGCTGATTTCTTCCTGCTATTAAAGAAAAAGGGTATACAAATGATGGTGGTCATGGTGATTTCCTAGGTCAGGTATGTCACAATAGTGTATTGGTCTATTATTACTTTGTCAACTGTTGGGTATGGTGATTTGCTTTTAGTCTACATCAAAAATGATATTTTACGTATTTTACATGGTTTTTAACCTCCGATTGACAACATATTTGTTCAGAAATATTGCCATTTTGGTTGTCTAGAGAACTAGTCACACTAGACAATTTGTAAGTAAAATGTTTTACTTCATTAGAGGTATTAATCTTGTTTATTTACTTATTGAGTTTGTTATACATTGTTGATCTAACAACTGAATCCTTCTCGAATTTGAGTCTAAATTTACGATTACGAATAAATATATTCTTCATACGAATAGCATTAGAGTTCAACATAACCTTTCAATTTGCAATTATTTAAAGTTCGATCTTCAGGTTATTGAGCATGCATTTTTCATTGATTTCGATATTTCCTTTTAGTAGTGTTTCATCCCTACAAGAGTTATCGGAAATTTTAATTGTTTAAAATCTTATGTGTCCTAGTTTTCATAGGTCATGTTTGTTCCTGATCATAATGTTGGTGTTGCCGAAATGCTTATACCTTCTACTAAACTATCACAACACATCAGGTATTGTGGAAAGTGTTGATATCAAACATTATGTTGTTTAACCATTAGACGAACTTGTGGTGTAATGGTAACACACATGACTCCTCGTCAAAAGATGCGTGTTTGATTCACGTCAGGTTTACTTAGGGGTACACAAAGGTCGGTTCGGCTCGGTTATTGGTACAACCGGGTACCTGTACCTCTCTATGGTCGGTTCTCTACCCGTGTACCTGTACCATGTACCCTATACTCTCTGTTCGGTTCTAGAACCGTACTCGTCCTCTCGGTTCGGTTCGATTCCGATCGATTCCGGTCCCGTACCTTTTTTTTTTTTTTTTTTTGGAATAAAAACATTTTTGCGGAAATATCTGTAAACGCATTCTTATTTGGTTAGATAAACAATCTACCGAAGGAAAGACAGATGCGGTACAAACCAAAGATGGATGGAAATGCTGATCATATCTATATAAAGTTTTCACTAAGAAATGCCTACATTTTAGACACATCTCTAAAACAAAATATACAAAAAAAACCCAGAAAGAAAACAATTATAGAGAAGAAAACAATTTAAGCATCAGTGAGAAGTATTCACAACCCGAAAAGTTATTACCTGATGATGATTGAAGAATCCGCGAAAAGATTATTTTGCCCCTCCTTCTATGACTCACATGTGACACATGCTTTTCTAGAATGTTCTATCATCTCTGCTATTTGTACTCAATAAAATTATAAGAGATGACTAAATGGGCTTGGGCACTCAATTTTGGGTTGGGCTTGAGTTAAGTCCTAGAGGTGGTTTTTGGTGCATTCTATTTTTAGCTGATGATATGGGTTTGGGCCAATTGCATTCTTCGGCGGGGATTTGATGGAGACTCCATGGCTCAAAGAGAAACTTTTATCGCTCAAATGGTGGTAGCAACGATAATCAGGTATGATTTATTAATCATAATATATTTTTTAATACATGAATCGTATGCATGATGTCTTGAAATTATTAGAACGGTTAAAACACTAAATTCAACAACCGTAGGACACGTTTGATGAAACGTTGAGATGCACTAAAATTTATACACTAAAATTAAATGCATTAAAATCAAGACACATAATAGAACGTTGTTATCATGCTCAGAAGTGATTTTTCATAAAGCATTCGTGGGTGTTGATTATTTGATTATAAATAAATCATATTCATATTAAATTAGGAAGTATTTTATAGAAATCGTAAGGATTTTATTTCTAGAAAAATAAAATAAAATAATGCTAATTGTTATGAAAAACATCAAGAACAATTTTATTGGTACAATGTCTGAAGTCAATCTGGTAACCAATGTGAGAGACTAGTAGGTAGACTCTGGTGCTACCAAGCATGTTCGCGGAAACAAAGATGTGTTCACCTCCTATCAGAAGGTAGGTGAAGGAGAAAAACTATATATGGGTAACTCGTCCGCAGCACAGGTTGCGGGAAAAGGCAAAGTTGGGTTGAAGCTCATTTTTGGAAAATCTCTCACATTGAAGAAACTGTTCATGTTCCGGACATCTGTGAAATTCTTGTACCTTGTAGAATATTAGATGATAAGGGTATTTATAAATCTGGGAAAAATAATGTAACTCAGTGGAAAGAGCTATACGACAGAGGGTTTTTACAAATTAGATGTAACCTCAATTTAAATAAATAAAATTGATTCCTTTTATGTTTGTGTGTCATTGAATGTTGGACTTAGCAGACTTTGTCATGTTATTCAATGAACAATCTGGCGAGCATAGGATGCATTCCCAAATTTAATTTGGAAAGTAAACATAAAGGTTAAATTTGCATAAAATCTAAATATGCTAAAATGTCTTATAAGAAAAAATGTTCAAGAAAAATTCTAAACCCATAGAATTAATTCCTCAGACCTAGTTGACTTGAACTCAGTTCAAACTAGAGGTGAAAATATAATCCCTTAAGGAGATGATGAAGCCATGAATTAGTTCAGGACTACCTGCGAACTTGTGGGGGGAGGCCTTCCTCTCAGCTTGCTATGTCCTGAACAAATTAATTTTAAAGGATCAGACAAATCTCCAAATGAATTATAGAAAGGTAGACAACCCTTTTATGCATACTTCATAAATGTAGGGGGTGCTTGGTTAAGATTTTTATCCCTCCACCTAAGAGGACATAGATATGACCCAAAACTGTTAATTGTGTCTTCATAGGATATCCTGAACACAATACAGATTATATGTTTAGGGTTGTGAGTTCTGATACTTCAGAAATTGATATGAATACCGTTAAGGAATCTAGGGATGTTGTGTTCTTTGGAAAAAAAATTAATTATTTTTACTTGAAATATGAATCTCGCATGATATGTGTTGATCCCCTAGATGTCCTTTCTACGTGTCACACACTACTTCTATAGAAATATGAAGTTGAGCCTTGAAGAGGCAAAATATTTAGAATAGAGAAATCTTTTAGAGCATGAAAATTTTGATCATGTAATGATTTCTAGTGGGTTTAAAATAAATGAATATGACAAGTATGTTTACACTAAACTTGTAAATGATACTTGTGTGATTGTATGCTTGTATGTTGATAATCTGATTATACTGGATACAACCATAGATGTAATTTATTCCACTAAGAACAAGTTAAATGATACCTTGACATGAAAGACTTAGTTCCCTCTGATTTAATCTTAGGGATGAAAATTAGAAGAGAGTCTAATAGATATAGTCTTAGTCAATCTCATTACATTGAATTTGTACTTAGAAAATATAACCAGATTAATTGGAGCATTGGGATGCACTTTTTAGAGTGTTAAGGTATCGAAAATACACTTTAAACTTTGTTTGAGTTATAAGAGATACGCTGCAGTCCTTGAAGGACATTGTAATGCAAACTGGATAGCAGACTCAAAGGAGTCTAAATCTACGAGTGGATACGTTTTCACTCTAAGATGTGGATCAGTGTCTTGGAAGAGTTCCAAACAGACCTGTATCGCTCGGACCACTATGGAATCCGAGTTTATTGCGTTAGTTAACGCAGGAGAGGAAGCCGCTTGGCTAAGATTCTTTTTAGAATACATTCGTCTCTGGCATAGGCCTGTGCCAGCTATATCTATACACTTCGCGGACCCTTTGACGAAAGGCTTGTCAAGGGAGATAGTTAGTAATGCATCGAGGGGGATGGGACTTAAGCTCATCAATTAAAACTTGCCATGAAGGATACTCAACCTTGCTGACTGGAGATCCGAAGATCAAGGTTTTGAATGAGACAACTAATTTGTGGTGGGTAAAAATTAAACACTATCAGAGAATTATTTTCTCTGTCCCTTCCCTATGGTGTAGACGTGATAGTGTGACTGCATGTGATGATGACTTATAGTAAAGTCTTAATGAGTTCTATAGTTTCAATTTAAGATTGAAGTGGGGTGTAGCAATTAACACTCTTGATAGAACTCACCTATCTGAATGAGGAAGTGGGTCGCTTCGTATGAGAACTGAGCTGATTCTCTAGAGTATTCTGAGAAACAGGATATGTCCAGGGTCAAAACGGACACAACAGCGTGAACTTAAACAGCAATCTTGAGAGATATCTCGCGTAAGGAGCTATTGAAGAACTACACCAAACAATGGAAGTTCAAGACATCGCGTTCACTGTCCATCAAGTAGTTCCGGTACTTCTCACTAAGCAAAGGTTCAATTCCATATGGTCACCTATTGCTTAAGAGGTATTTCTCGTTTTCCGGTTTTCTGATTTATCGCCTTCTTCATTCATGTGGGGGATTGTTAGAATTAAAAGTGAATTTACTGCTTATTTACAAAAAAAATGTTTTGTTACCAAAATTATCTTGATGGGACCAAAGAGTCACTAGCCTATATTGTGGGTGGAAATAACAAATCCACTTTTCACTTCTATGCGAATGAGAAACCTTTGGTTTGTCCCACATGGGATAAGCCAAGGATGAAGTCTATCTATATTACCACGAAAGTTGCTTCTAAGGGAAAAAACTTGTGGATTGGATATGGACAAGGGAATGGGCTAGTGGGCAAATTCACACATGTGCGGTGCTTCGCACCGAAGCACGAACACGGGCTTGCGGAGCTTGCGTGTGTTTTTGCGTGAGCTCGGCGTATACCAGCGTGTGCCCGGCGTGTGCCTATAAAGATTCAACGGTTTTATTTTATTAAATTTCTTTAATAAATTTTACCGTTCAATATTAATGATATTTATTAGAATTAAATAAAAAATCTTTTCATTAATGGTTTTAAATTCAAAACGTATTTCTTCTCCTATAAAAGCAGAAAAGGTTTTCATTTTTTCCTCACCCCAGTCGCAGCTACTATCTTGACGACTTTTCCCCTCTTCTCCCTTTGTTTGCGCACGTAGTTTTATTTTTTTTCCATAAATCTTATTCGGCTGGTAAGTTTGCAACGGGCCAACGAGTTTTTGCTAGCTGGGTTGGTATCAGGTGGTTTTATCCTGGATTCGATTTGTCCTCACTAGAGGTATAGCAACACTCTTTCTAGAGGTGTACCCGACAAATATCGAGTTAAGGGCAGTCTGTTGAACAGGTGACTCCATCTTCCTGTGTGTGTGTTTGTCTGAAGTCTACTGTTGTTTCTTCTAACCCTTAACTATCTTCAAGCTTCTGTTTGGTTTGTTCATTTTTACAGGAATTTTCTCCAACATAATTAAACAAGTTTCACAAGATGAAGTTTTTCTTTTATTTCTGATTGGTATCTTGATAAGATCCATCTGGATTTTCGTAGCAAAATATTTGTCGATCTTTTCTCCAAATAGGTAATCAGTCGAGTTAAAGAGTAGTAGATGCGTCCTAAAGATAGAGATACATGTGGTTGTGTCATGACTTATCTTTCAATGATTATGCTTAACTATGACATTTGGAGTAGCCCGATGAGCTGTTCTTCATGAGAGAAGAGGCTTAGATAGGAGGTAGTTGATAAAGCCGTGTAAAGGCGTAGCATACGGCTTGACTGTTTGAGAGCCTCGATCTTGAATTTTTTGTTTTGCTTACTTCGGTGACAGTAGCTGATTTTAGTTGTTTGTTGAGTAGTGAAGTGCTTGTCAGAGACACGCCTATCTCCCTGGACGTTGTCACGATGATTGTGTTCATTCTTGAACGATTTTGACTTTTCGAGTAGAAAAGGTATTGAGGTCGTGGATTGCTTCTAGCCTCATGCAGTTCGAAGACCGAGATTATCAAACAAGGCTCTGAGACAGGGAGCATGGCGTTGGTAAAAATATCCAATAGGTGTGACTTTGTCGCATTCTGGTCGTGACCATCTAGGGTTTTCCTCCCGGAAAAGTGACAAGATGTATCTCGAATGGATAAAGTGATATGCGATGATAAGGCGATATGTAACATTTTTTATGAAATACGACTTTTTAGGAGTCCCCCCAAGATTTTGTTAACTTTATCTCGTATGCGATGAAAAGACGAATCCAGTGGAAAAAAAACAAGCTCAATCGGATAAAGAATGGAGAAGTAATGAGCGAAATAGTGAAGTGCAATAACCTTCGCGGTCCCCCGTGATCAGATCAAGGGGCACTTGCTCAATATGAGCTTTGGAACAAATTTCATCAAAAAATTGAGTTCCCAATGTCATCTAGTCGCAGAAAGTGATGTGATTGGTCGAATAGTTATTCCTTTGCTTCTCGAGATCATCTTGATCATCATCTTCACCAATAAAGTTGATTGCAGTATGGCATCCATCCATGCTATTCTTAGGAGTTTCAGTACCCCTTCTTTGGTAATCGTGTAATTGATCCAGACGTGTTAGATCTAACCTTACTAACTGTTCCGCAAGCATCTTCAGATGATTCAGGAAGTCAAACTGAGTTTTTGTAAGCTTCTCTTGAGTCCCTCGTCCTGGTTCTTATCTACCATTTTTTGAGATTCAATAGTGGATTTAAAGGGATAGAGGCCATTGAAGCGTTTTGTTATATGGGTTGAGATTAAGGTGATCTTGGATATCACACTTTACTAAGACTAATGAAAAAAATCCTTCGTTTGGCGTCATGTTCAGATGTGGTTTCTCTTGGACGTTTGACTAGTGGTTGGAAAATTGTTTCTTCTCTGATGACAACCATGTTTTCGATTGAAATTGTGATTGTATGACCAAGCTCACATTGTAGTCTCCAAAATGTAGATGATGAAAGTCGTCAAAGGGTAATAGGGGTAAAAGTGGTTAGGGTTTGTATGAGTGCAGAAGGTTGATTACGAACAGTCCTTGCCTTACCCAAGAAAATGGTCGTTCAAGGGATACTTCAACCACATGAGAGAGATAGGGTCGGTCTCAGGGACGAATGCTGAAAAAGATGAGATTGGAGTTTAAGTTGCAGATAGTTGCAGGGGAAAGCTCTGAGAGGAAGAGTTTTGTAGAAAACTATTGTTCATAGTTGTGAAGTTGTTGTTTTTAAAATGATCGAGAGTTGGTCTATTTATAGCTCTGCAAAACCCTAATCTCAAGTCATTGAGATAACGATGAGGAGTAAGATAAACACCACCTCCTTTATATCAGGAATATCTAAGGATATATCAAGGATTTGAGTCAATCCTCTACAGTTCCTTGTGACCGAGTATTCTCTTCCTTGTATAAGTAGGTTGGTACACACACATGTCGTAAACCGCCAAACCAAAACCCTAAAGATACCCCCCATTTGTAACATAATAATCCTTTATATGTGATGCGTTGTATGATGTGGTAGTATTCTCCAGAGTTGTCGTAACTTTGATGGAGTAATACTCACGGTTTGTGTGTGATGATAAACCTAAGTCGTGTAGAGAACTCTGGAAATCTTGTTACAGTCATGTGCGTCATGAGAAGAGCATACACTTGGGAAATTTTAATCGGCGATTGAATTTTTTTCGAGGCGCCAATTAATCGAAGACCATGGTTTCAATTGGAAATAGAAATAAAAATAGGAAGATGACTACGGCTAGGGCAGATGATAATTAGTGATGGAAGAAGTAGCAAATTAGAAAAAAAAAAATTAATTGACGGAAAGGTAACATAGACATATTATGCCCTATAACCATCAACATAGACATTTAATATCCTAGATAAGCCCCTGAATTGGATTCATAAGCCCTTATACTAAGTCTTGCTGTTTGGGTAGCTCGAAGTATTCGGTCACTTCCTAGGATACGCAAGCATGTGTCACAGGCCAGTTTCGAAGTATGGTGGCTTCAGTTCTGATTGAGAAACAGTTTCGAAGTATGGTGGCATCAGTTCTGATTGAGAAACCTATTAGTGTATGTACAGAACAGAAAAGGCTATATCTTAGTTCTGAAGGGGGTTATATAATAACAAAGATAAAATGTGTCTATTTCGCTCAATATTATTATTACTCATATTACATGGAAACTGAAAGGATTTGAAACGCAACTGCTTATGCGCATGTAAACTGTACATCCATCTTTTTACTCTTTTTTTTTTCTTTGACTTCCCAAATAGCGAAGGACTTGAAAGTTGAACTTTGGGCTATTTTAAATTCAGTCACTTGTAACCGACACCCTATCTTGGAACATATGCGATGCATCTTTGGAGTACATCCCAAAGCCTGCATCAGAAACATCTCATATATCCATCCACTATGTGGATTGGAGTATTGCGAGGGCATGATAGAAGAACTGAGTTACTCATCTATTAGCCATTTTTTGATTTCGATGAAAAGAACCTACTAAAACCACGCGAGTTTTTCTCTGGCGTTAGCCCAGGAGATGAAGATGATGATGATTTAGAATGTTGGTGTTGTGGATGCTTGGAGTTGATGGGGGATCTCAATAGTAAATTTGCTTCTGTATAGGACGGATTCATAGGGGAATTAGACATGTGTGAAGGAGACTCACAACCTTCTGTATGCAGCATCCTATAGGGGGAAACAATATTTTCCAGCTCAGCGTGATCACCATCTTCCATCAAATCTTCATTCATTTGATGCTTCTCAATGTATGGCATCGAGCCAGTTAGCTCCACTGAAGGGCGCATAGCTTTCAACTGTCTGCCAAGAAGAAGTATGGTCTCTTGGCACTCAGCTAGCTTCTCTGTTGCATCTGCTATATTCTTTTCCTGCAGTGGCAAAAACCAAATGTGTACAACTTTTATTGGATGTCCCCTTTTCATTTCATTTCTTCTTTGTTTTTTTGATACATACATTCAGTAAAATGGATCTGATACTCGCTTGGCCGTTTGTGTAAAGAAATACCAAAATTTGGAGAGAAAAAACTACGATGAAATATAACAAACCTGTTTAAACTTGTTATTGGTATCACCAGCTGACGGCAATGCACAGATTGAGCTGTTCTCAGTTCTTTAAGACAATAAACCAACACAGAGAAGTCAATGCTATAGCAAACAATTGGATTAGACATCGATTTTCTTATACAAGAAATTCTAATGATAAGCTAAAGCCATGAAAAGTTATAATAGACGATTGAATAAAACTTTGTTCAGGGGTTCTGGTCTAAGGATTGAATTTCTGATTCCACTAAGATCTGAACTTTAACTAAGTTCAGAACATCATCTACGAAAGTCAGACAGGTGCAAAGATGGTGATTCTAACAAGTGAGAAGAAACTATGTTTTTTCTAGAGACCTAGATGAAACCATATTGATCTGATGCAAAGGAAATAAAATAAAATGAATTAGGGATACGGATGAGTAACTAGACCATAGGCATTAAAAGTATAGTTCTAACCTTTGTATCTGCTCTTCAAGATCCTTGCATTTGACCAAAGCGTCCTCGTGATTCATCTTTTCTTCTTTAAGCTCGATATTGACAGCCTCCAGTTCAGTTCGGACAAGGTTCACTTCAGTTTCTAAAGCTTGTGCACGATTTTCAAGTGACCTGTACGATTCTGCCATACATTTCAGTTGTGTCTCTGTCAAGCTGTTTGATTTTTTGGAAGATACCAATTGTGATTTAAGTTCCACCACAAGCTTCTCAGTTTCCTCTAACTGAATCTTCACAAGGTCTAGATTTTCAGTATATCTAGCTAGTTCCATCGCCATGTTATCTTTTTCAGACTTTAATGCATCCAAATCTGATAAGCATTTGCATAACGTATCGTTCGACATCGAACCTGAACTTAAGCCTCCTTCGGTATCAGATGTAGAGCGGGTTATATTATTTTCTAATAATGTTACCTTGTCTACACAGTAAGAACTGTTGATTTCTCTTTCAATCCCTTTATAACCCAGCACACTAATGCTTAGTTCACCAACTTTAGCTAAAACATGAGCGAGGCCGAGAAGGAACTCAACTAGACTCACTTTTTTGCATAATACTTTGCTAACAGATTCGGAGAATTCACCAATTCCTTGGGTGAAGTCATATCCACCACAAGACACATCTTGAACTGCCATGGCTTCCTTGCCAATTGATACAACAAAATCATGAATCTGTGACACAGCACTAGACAATTCTTGTTCCAAAAGAAGCTCAGTTGTGTTATCTAGTTTCCTATCCTCATTCAAACAAATCCCGAACTTGACATTCTCCCCGGCATATTGGAGGGCATTTTGATGATTGTTAGTAGCCTCAGCAGAAGGTTTTCCGTTAAGGGTGTATAGTGCAGAACATGGAAGCAAAACGATTTCCTGCACGACAAGTTTGATTCCCTCTAAGACTTTCGCAACATCAGCATCCTTAGATTCAGGCTTGAATAACATGGAAATTTTAGACTGAAGCTCTTTCATCGAGACTTGACTAGAAATTGTCGATTTAGCATCCACATCCAGTTGCTGTTCCACGTGGAGATTCCCAGGGTGGGAAATATCAATCGACATATTCTGATCCCCATGTATTGCATCGCTGATTGCAGTTGATGAACATGCCAATCTCTCCATCTCTAAAAAGTCGTCCATGAGTTCCACATGATTTTGATTCCCAACCTTGTTGGTTCCGTTACTGACACGCTTTTCCTTCTGAAACTCTGCAGCCCGACCTTCTCCAGAACTACCTTCTTCGTCAATCCCATCCTCAGATACAGACGTCAAGCTTGGCGGATTACTAGCAATTTGACTCGGGGAAATTTCGGTAATTGTTTCTATGCTTAGCTTCCGAGAGATTTGTTGCTGATTTATAACTTCCAGTTGTTCCTCCATGTCTCGAAGCTTGTTAGCTGCCTTAGCAAACATATTTCTTGAATCCTGTAATTCGCTGTTACGTGTTGCCAAAGCTTCTTTCAGCATCTTAGTTTCTTCCTCCGTAGACAACAAACGTGCAGTAAGATATTCGTTCTCTTTGTGGCACTGTTGAACACTGTCAAGAGAAACTTCAGGAAGTAGACTCAGGTGAGGATTGAAATTCTTAACAGGGGAACGCCGAAAGCGGTTTTCTCCACTATCACGGCCTAAATACTCAACTTCTTGCTTCATTTGGGCCAATGCAGCAGGCCCTGGCAACTTCTTCCTAACAAGTCCACGTAATCTCTGGCACTCTGCTTCCAATTTGGATATTTTCTTGACACTCTCTAAATGATTCTTGTTGGCTACTTCTGCTGATTTCATACTCATGTTCCGTTCCTCATTTCGGATTTCAAGCTCCTTGGAAACTACGTGAACCTCATACTTAAGTGAGTTTATTTCTCTTTCACATGATTCAATATTGGTCTTCAAAAGTTCAATATCAGCCTCTGCTTGAGATTTTTCTTCATTGATCTTCATGAGCATGGCCGAACGATCATGCAATGACCTTGAAAGTGCATCATTTTCAGCAGCCGAACGGTGGAGTTCTTGATCTAAATCTTCTAACTGTGCTTCAAACTCAAGCTTGATTTTTTCTATTTGTTTCGTTTTGGTAAGAAAATTCTCCTGCAGTTTCTTTTCATGTTCTTCCTTTACATTCCTTATTTGCTTCATGCACTCTTTGAGAGCACCATCCAGATGTGATGCTCGATCTTCAGCAGTAAGCTTCAAGAGTGTGACAGACTCAAGCTCATCCTTTAATGCCAAAGCTTCTGCTTCCGCCTTTTCCCAACCTAGAAAATATGAATTGGCGAAGGCTTTAATAGGAAAACTCTAAGGTCAAATTAAAGCAGAAAAGTAATTATACCACACAATGCACAAACCTGCCACAGCATCTTCAGCAACCTTTGTGTGCTGTTTCACATGATTCTCTTTAGTAGTAATCTCTGATTGAGCTGAAGACAATTTTTCATTCAGCACATCGACTTGATCGTTCAATCTCTTAACTTCATCTTCCAAGTCCATAAGATGTGTATACGACTCGAGAGGAATTTGAACATATTTTACTTTCTTAGTGTTATCCTGCCAACAGAATAGAAATAAATCCAAATACGTTTATAACAGAGTCCCCCCTGTATTCAATTAACATTTACAAATCCAACTCAGAACATATCAGAGAACTTAAACTTCACATGACTTTTAACTTTCCATACAGTAGTAGAAAAGTGCTGAACAGTGTTACGATTTAGTCGGCAACAGCGCAAAATAAGCTCATTCAAGAACATCAAAAATAACAACCAGTAGGCGAGTTTGGGTCCTTGGATACTTAAGCCTTATATATATATATATATATATATAAAAGCATCATAAAGGAAACCAAAATTTGTCAAAAAAAAAAATCTTAGCATCATGGGTTCATGAAACACAGACCTGATCTCCTTCAGATGTAGACGAAGCTAAAGTAGCAAGAACTGAATCAGGAGTAGTAGATGTCTTATCAGAATGTTTCTTCTTCCACGGCCAACTACGACGATCCATATTAACTCTATATAGCCTGAACATATAATTTTGAGTATTAACACACATACACAGAAGAAAAATGCGATATTAATCCAACCAAGACTTAAGAAAAGATCGCCCGGCTAGTGACTGTCCACCGGATGAAAAAGACTTGAATGACATAACATAAACCAAGAATAATTGCTGGAATACAGCCAGATAAGCAAATTGCCAGATTATTTCCGTAACTCGTGAGGAAAAAATCTTGCATGTTAAGTTGCTGAAAATCCTCTGAATTCAAACTTCAAATTCACCGAGTATTTTATCACAAACCACATTCTTAATGATTATTACCAAAAATGGAAAATCATGAAGAAAAAAAAAAACTAATTCCGAAACTCAACTCGGTTAAAACCAGAGACAGGTCAATGCCTCCAAAATCAATGGTTTTAGATAAATTCAAATTAAAATCACAGAATTAACTGAGCTACTAATACTATGGAGTAATATCATCGACAGTCAGAAAGTGAAAGCAATATAAGTTTTAATGAACAATGGAGATTAACAACTCTCTCTTTTGTTTTCCCTCCAAACTAATCCTTTGATCACTCGCCCACCAGAAAATACAAATTCAGAATGACTCAAAAAGTAATGAAATCAATAAAAATAAGATACTGAATCAGTAGAAAATCATCAATGGGGATTGCTGAATCAAAAAATTACATGCATTTTGTTAATTTTATAGAAAAGATTAGATTATAATTATACCTGAATGAATGTAAATTACTGAAGAAACAGATCTAGATAGAACCAATTTTAGAGCCTTTCAGAGTATTAGGTAGATGTTAACAAATTCTGTTTCAAACAAATTGAGGAATCTCTTTCTTAGAATTGCAACATCATGAAATTAGGGTTTTCATTTTCATTGTTATAATAATTTTCTCTCTTCGTCTTCTTCTTTTTATTATGTTTCAGTTTCAGTGTAGTTGCAGACAGAGAGAGTAGAGATGGCGTTGGTTAATTGGTCTACTAAAATAAAAATATTATTCCCTTGTAGTAGTAGTTGGTGTCGATTCCTTAAGTTCGACTAGTAAGAAATGTACACTAAGAGCAAAGTACTTACCGAATGACAAATTTATCCCTGTTAATTTAAAAATGTACGGTGATATTTTCGACCACAGTTATTAATATTGATTGTAACCTCATTTTTATTTTATTTTATTTTTGTTTGACTATAAATAAATATTTGTTTTTTTGTTTGGTTTTGTCTTATATTTTAACAAGATCTGTATGTCTAATCTCATGTAAGTTTTTGTTGGACCATACAATATACAGGGACAAATATTTACTGGCGTGGATTTCCTTTTTCGAGGTTTACATTTCTTTGGACATTCACCATGCGGACAAATTTCTTAGATTGCATATTTTGGTGAGAAAACACCTACGTCTCAAATTGTGGGAGAATATTACTTTGTCGGGTGGAAATCAGCTGTGTGATGATAGGAGTGAAAGTTTGATTTATTTATTTTTTTTTTACCCAGGTCCAATTTGTTAAACTGGTTAAGTAAAAACAGGTTGCTCTTTGTTTGTCAAACACAGAGTACTATTTGATGGTTTTCAATAGGGTGAATGTTCTGACTTCTAATTACAGTAAAACCTCAGTGTAAGAATACTCGATAGACTACAAAAATAAATAATCGTTATATAGAGATATATCTTAAATAGATCGATTCTTCTTTTTTTTTTGTTATAGTATGTACATAGAGAAAATACCGAGAGGTAATACAAATATTATTTAATGGAAATTAAAATAATATACATGTATGAATATATAAATTTGTTATAAAAGAATTCACATTAAACACAACTATGACATGGGAAATTGACCGAATAAAATCATATGATTGAATGATTTTTGTATTGAGTTGAGCCAAAAAAAAGTATAAAATCCATTTTGAAGTAAAATGATCTCGTAAGATAGTTATAAATATGATTTCGTTTTAAACTTTGACGTATGACTATACTTATTTTAATTATGTTATAATGTTAATTATTTTTATTTGAAGATAAATTTCTTAAAACGGAATCGAAAAAAATTATGACTTATCCCAATATAGAAATTTATTCTTAAGCCTTAAATCGGGACTAAAAAAAATTATTCTTATATGGATGCTATTGGTATCAACCAGTGTAGTCGATTTCGGCCGATATGACCGAAATCTCACCGGTATTACCGGTATCGGGACTCTTCCGATACGAAATAACCTATACCGCCGATATGGTATTTGCCCGAAAATATCGACCGAGTGGACCGGTACAGGTTGACCGAAATGGCCGAGATGGACTGGTACGGCTGAAATTAGGGTTTTCAATTAAAAAAAATCCAAAAAAAAAATGAATTTCCTTATCCTTGTTCTATGGTTTTCAATTGTTACTCATGTTTTTTATGTATTTTAGAAAAATGAGTACTAGTTTTATATCTTAATAGGTCCAATATGGAAAAAAAAAAAACGTTTGATATAATAATTATATGTATAAAATATATGGACCGATATTTGTCGATATTTAGAACTGAAATCTCCCTGATACAAAGGTGTACCAGTGTATCGCTCTCGACCATTACAAACCGAAATCCGATATTGACTATATTGGTATCAACCATCCACTTACATAGCTGATTAGTTTTATGTGGTCCGATAGATACTAATCAGGCCCGGTTTTAGAGCCTGGCAACTTGGGCTCCAGCCCAGGGTGAAAAAAATTGTTAGATTTTATGGGATATAATTTTTGTGTGTGTTAGTATTTATACAGTATTAGGCTATCAGCAAACAAACTAAACTATATAACTTAATAGTTCGGTGAAGTATTGTACACTATCCAAATTATATTCATTCCCTAAAATTAAGGCAAGATATCATATTAGAAGAATTCAAAAGAAAATTAATTAAAATCAAGGGAGAAAAAACTTATATCAAAGATTATAATGTGGCCCTAGTTTCTTTCCTCAATTGTTTTGTCACTTGTTCTAATATTAGATAATGTTAGATGGGGTTAGTGATTTATGTTATCTGATCTAAATGTTCAACCAAATAAATAATATTGTTAGTGTTTTTAATATAATTATTTTTGCGAATTTTTTTTAATTTTTATTTTTATTTTTTTAAAATTAGACTTTTAAATGTAAAATTTTTAGAATATAATATATAGTATGTGTGGAAAAAAATCAAATAGACACTCCAAAAGTTTTTCATCCCGGATCATCCAAATATCAGAGATGGTCCTGATACTAATTATTAGTAGAATCCAATAATGATGTGTTTGATTCATACTAATTATTATAACATTGTGATCAACTAAAGGTAATAACAAGATCTTAAGATTTGATAATGTGTATCAAATGTGCAAATTCCTGGCACCTAAAAATACTAGTACTAGAAATATATATATCGACCGACACAAAATTGGTGTGGCCATCGTAGTGGTACTAATTTACATATAATGACAGCTATCAGTACAAAAAACCATTGGACTAGAATAAACACCCCTGCAGTCTCATAACAAAAACATCAGTTCGTTCTTTTTTGCGGACCACCAAAATACTATGTCCTGGATTTTATAACCTAAACTTCAACCATAAAATTGTCCACCGTCAATGGTCTAGTTTCTGATCATTCGGACAGAATATGTCTATTTCCCATCGTTAAAAGGTAAGAAATAGGTTATACCCCTAAAAACTTGGCCACTATAAATGGTTTTACGTAGCCGAATGGAGAGTAATTGATTATTTGTCAGCTTTTCTACCATGATTATAATATTTTTTTAATCGATAAATTTTTTTATACTGATAAAATTTTGGATTTACCTCGTCACCCAAATTTTTTACCAGTATGTGATTATGACATTGGCTCACAATAATATTTAGTTACAAGAGTTTGAGAGAAGTTGTACATGACAAAAATAATTTTATGGAAAACGTTATTGTTTAAAGAACACAATTCCTTAAAAAAAATATCTATTTAAATATTCTTTGAATTATTTACTTTATATAATCCAGAATAAATGGAAAAATTATGAGAGACCAAGCGGAAGTAGCAGCCTAAGGGCCAACTCTCGTTCTTGAGGACATAAGTTCTGGTCCGCACTGATGGCTTTCATGAAAAAAAAAACGAAAACCTTGAATCATACTAATAATGTTATGCTTCAAAAAATAAATATAATGATAAATTATGATATGATTGATGACCTTGTAAAAAAATCTAAAGATTTAAAGACGTAGATAAATAAAGCTCCTATGTTTGAACGGATGGGAAACCCTCACTTTCTATTGACCAAAACTTTTGTGAAACGAGAATTTTGGTGAGGACACTTGGCAACGTATGATTAGTTTAAAAAAAACTAAGAAAAAAAAACGATAAAAAGGGAAACCCTTCCTTACCGTGTTTTAAACTCTAAGGAATAGACATCAAAACCAAATTCAATTATAAATTCGTTAGTATTAAACCTATCATATTCAGAAACCTTGACTACGTTAGGAAAAAAAAAGGTGTAAACCTAACCGTTCCATCACGATGGTTTATTTTGTAGTGAAGATTTATTGAGAGATGCATGAGTTCTTTGTTCATCCATCCTCTCTGTTACATAAGTTATTTTTTTCTCTTCTCCGTTCACCTTTGCATTAAGGGTCCAACAGAAAAAATTACCGTGACCTAGTTATACACCATCAGTTGAAAATTAAACTTGGCGAATGTTGGAGGGCCAGAGTTTGTGACCACAAGGGCCACAATACCTTACATAACTTTGTCAAGCAGCGTATAGTAAAACCTCCGTTTCAGAATATTATTGGGACCATATAAAATTATTTTTATATAACGTTTATTTTTATATAGATGTAAATTTACAGGGACTATAATTTTTTATTTATATATGGAGTTTATTCCTTTATAGAGTATTCTTAAATAGAGGTTTTATTGTATATGACTTATGAGTTTAAGTTAAACTTTGGAAAAACCACTTCGACCCACAGATATTTTTCATTAGCAAATATCTCGATTGCCATTTAGCAAGCAACCTATGTTAATTAAAATTACAAAGTGTCTGCGATTCTTTCACGCTCCGGTGGAATTGTAGGGGGGTTTTGGGACAAATATTTTTGTTACTAAAGTATTCGGTAACACTTGCTTTCACCACAGCAATTTGCAACGATTATAGAAGTCACAATTCGTATAAACTGTGGTGTTAGGTGAACCAAAAGAACCGTGGCCGTTTGGTGAATCATTAGCTGCTTCAGGATTCGACGACCCAATTTCGATGGCCATCACATTCGACGGTCATGATCACTCCCGGCCAAAATTATCACATGTTTTACTGTTCATTCGTTGTTTCCTTTAAAGAGTAAAATCTTCATTTTGGATCCATTAAAATGACTGTTAACCACAGGGCACAGGTCCAAGATCTGTCAAATACTATATTTGGATCCTGTCAAATAGCTGACTGGTCAAGTTGTGAAAAATCGTTATAAATTATTACTACATATGTTCCATGAAAATAGTTATTATTATTGTTTTATTTTAATCCGGAATATAATTTTAACAGATTTTAATATTAAATAACGTCGATACACAGTTGATATATTTTGTAGAAATTAAAAATAATAAAATAAACAAAACTAATGTTTCCTTCTTTATCTATCCTCTGTGTTGTTACATAAGTTTCTATCCCAACGTCCACGGCACTAGAATTGTAATTCTTTAGACTCATAAAAAATTAACAAATTAGGTAAAAAGTTGAGTCGGGAAAAGAAATTTGTTTCGACAATTAATATGATATAAATTTGATATAGTATGAATACTTAGAAATATGAGGAAAAGGTTTTCGATAGTAATCATAATGAATAGTTAGTTGTCTATAACACATCGGTTGGTAAGTCAGTGACTAGCATTTCTTTACTCGATTTGTTGAAGTTACACATAACTATTCTCGTAATCCAGAATTTACGATATAGATCTTCGTAGAGTTAGCTCGTTGAAAGAACATACGTTGTGGATAAGAAAGAAAGTGCCGATAAGCTTTGGAAAATTATAGATAGTGGTTCCTGTTGTTATGCCATATGTTGTCTCCTGCAAGGTACCATTCTACCGGTTTTATTTAGATTCCAGATAATGGAAAATTGAATTCACATGTGATAAAAAACTAACTTCTTCCGTTGAGTAAAGTTAGTAGTTTCTGATGAATAATTTCAAAACGTATGCATATTATTTTCCGGTTTCAATGTGAAAACCTAATTTTGTTGGTGATAAACATACATCTCAGGGAGATAAAAACCCCTTATAAAAAGTGGTAATTAATTCTCTTGCAAACGCATCAAAACTTAGTATTTTTCATTTTCTTCCAATAACATCATCAGAAACATTAAACAGTGTGTTTTTGGTCGGGTCAAAAAAGTACAATCCTTAAATTTGGATTACGGTGTTAGGGTTTCATTGAATCCTGAAGACGTGATTCATTAACCTATTGTACTCACTAATTATTTGGAAGGGGTCGAATCAAGGATACATAGGATGGCGTTATGACCAATGTCTGACCATACAATACGAAACTAGTGAATTCTCTATTAGAATATGTTTACACCAAGGGTCAGCTTTGAGCCCTTACATTTCTGTCCTAGTGATGAACGTAGTTACAGGGGACATACAAGGGGAGATCCCCTGGTGCATGCTCTTTGTTGATGATGTGGTGTTGATTGATGAGAGTAGGATATGAGTTGATAGACAACTAAAATTATGGAGACAGACTCTAGAATCCAAAGGATGTAGACTTAATAGGACTAAAACCGAGTATATGAGGTGTGAGTTTAGCAATACTAGAGCAGGGGATTAAGATGTCACTTTAGTCGTACAAGTAATATTTAGGAAGGACAATTTTTGTAGGTTCGATGTTGCAAAGCGATAAAGAGACCGATGAGAATGTTGGCCATAGGATTCGAGCGGGGTAGATGAAACGGCGATAGGGGACCAACATCCTATGTGAAAAAAAAGTCACGTAAAAGCTCAAAGCAAGTTCTATAGAACGGTGATCAAACCTGCGATGTTATACGGTGCCGAATGTTGGGCTACTAAAAGATAACACATTCAAAAGATAAGTGTAGCATAGATGCGTATGCAGCGGTGGAGTTATGGACATAATAGACATGGCCGAATTAGGAATGATGATGTACACGATAAATTTGGAGTGGCACTGATCAATCGAAGAGAAGCTTACTCAACACCGACTTAGATGGTTTGGACATCTCCAACAAAGACCTTCGGCACCAGTGCGCACTAATATTATAAGGCGTGTCATAAACATAAAGAGAGGTAAAAGTCTACCAAGATCGACATGAGAGGAAGCTGTAATAAGAAACTTGAAAAAATAAAACATTTTCAAAGAGATGGCTTCAGATAGAAATGCATGGAAATTAGTGATCTACTTAACATAACCATGATCTAGGGAATTTAATTAAGATTTGTGTAGGGGTAACATTAAATGCTAGGACTGGTTAGCGATCCCGGATAAAAGAATTAGAGTGTAAGACTTTGATTCCTATAATTTATATTAGTATAATTAATATTTGTATTATTACTAACATTTTTTATAATATTTTTATATTTTTACTGTTTTTCTTTTATATTATTTTTGCCTTTCTGATTTCGACATATTCTGTTTCTCGTCTATCCCAACTTGTTAAAGGCTTGGTTGTTGTTGTTGTTAGCCAAATCATTGTCTAAAAAAACCCGAAAACCATTTTCAGTGTGTTCTTTTCATCCCCAATTCAATCCAATGTTCCAACAGTTATAATTTTTCTCATTATTACTTCAATAATAACGTATATTTAACTTTCTCACGACTTTACCAGTCAACTGGGTCCCAAATATAACATTGGGCATTTTTGGGACCATGTAATGTCAATGGTCACTTTGATAGAAACCAATAATAAAATAATTTTATTCATTAAACCTGACTAATTTTAGATCTATCCATTTTACTTTACACCTATCCAATTTTGCTTACAATTAAAGAGTAGGATAAGGGGTGTCTCAAATAGGTGGAACTATTAAATTACTCTCAACAGTTAGAATTACATATCTATTTTTATCCCTAATATCAAAAAAATTTGTTTTTATTTTTTAATTACTTTTATTTTATTTATTTTTCTTTTGGTTTATTCCCATATCTCTCAAAACAGATCAAAAAGTAAAAAAGAAAATATCAACCCAAAATTGTTTTGAAATCAAAATTTTTGGAAAAATTAAAAAAAATTAGGTTCCGGAACAATCAGCGATACGGAACTTGTACATGACTGATTGTTCCCAGAATCGGTGGATGTGGACAATCATATCAGCCGATTTTTAATAAAATAAATGTCCATTTTTATGAATGTTTAATAGGATACAATCGGCATATAAAATACTTTTTAACTACCGATTTTAGTTTATAAAAATCTTTGAAAATCATATTCATACCAGAATCGGTATATGTTCTATGTCGTATCTTCCGATTCTGGTTCATGTTCTTCATTCACGAAAAACAACATCCACAATCGGCAGATAAGTCACTAAATACCTACCAATTCTAATTTGTAAAACTTATATTTTTATATTTTTTTAGGATACAATCAGCGGACATGAATGTACCTGTTAGACGATTTTCCGGTTGTAAACAATCGGCAAATAAAATACTTCCCCCCCTAACAATTTTAGTTTATATAAAATTTTAAAAATATATTGATACTTCAATCGACAGATGTTTTTCGTTGTATTTGCTGATTCTGGTTCATGTTCTTCAATCACATATAAATAGCAGGTAAATCATTAAATACCTGTCGATTCTAGTTAAAAATATTAAAATCATAATAATAAAAAAAAAATTAAAAAGATATATTTAAAAAAAATAAAAAAATAAAAAAATATAAGAAATAACTAATTAATTAAATTAATGATTGACACTAATTAATCAAAGGGGACATTAACTAAAATAGTTGGATAACTGTTTTTTGAAGTTATTTCAAAATGCCCATATCTTAACTTATTGGATAGGTCTAAAATAAAATAGGTGGGCCTAAACTTAGCCAGGTTATCAAACTCAAGCTTTTAACTCTTAAATCTTTTGCATGGTTTAATAACTTGGTCACATGCCACCCGATTGATACTTTTACTCTTATAGGATTTTCCCCATAAGAAACTGCACATTTTCTTTTCCAGAAACTGAATTACATATCCTCCGCAACTGGAAAGAAAAAAGCACATGGGCAATCTCGAATAAAACTGCCTTCACCAAAACTAAACTCGTGACTTTAGAATCTAATGAACTAAAAATTATTTGGCTTTTTGCTTAAACTAACGGTGGTGTATTGGATTAAGATTTATATGGATATAAATTGATTATAATTTTATATGAATCTAGTGGATTAATTAGTTTTCTTAAAATAATCCTGGATTCTTATAGATATATAGTTTTGGATTATAATGGATTAATTTAGACTAATTTAGATTTATAAATATTAAAACATATTTCCAAACACTAAATAGTATATCAAGTTACAATACATATAAAAACAAAAGAGTTTCACAAAAGCTTTTTATATTTTGGGTCAACTGCCAAAGTTTGAAGAGGTTATCAACAAGGGCAACATATGAAAATAAATGAGAGAAATATACAATGACATTTCAGTTAAAGAAGGAAAGACTATTTTTAAAAGAGAATGCATGACCAACATCATCATATATCATAAATCCATTGGAAGAAGTAATATGTTTCAGTGGGAAAATATAACTTGTCTTGATATAGAAAGAGGGAAAAAAACAAGTATGTAAGATATCCATAAGAATCCATGAAACTCTCATGGTTTGTGTTGAGATAGATATAAGATAATAACATAAATATTTTGCCTACCAATATCCATAAGAATCATTGAATACCTAGGATACTTGTTGAATCTTAAATAATCCAAATTAAATACCATGAATATATAATGATTCCATATGAATCCTAATTGAATACCTAGGAGTTTATAGGACTTTAAATTATCCATATAAATCTCAATTAAATATATCCCTGTAAATTATTATTATTATTATTATTATTATTATTATTATTATTTTAACATCAAAACTATATATATATATATATTTTCATGTGAGATGCCTAAAAGTAGGTCCATTTTAAATTTTGGGAAAATCTTTTCTTTTGGCTTTGCATCTTTTGTTGTTGAGGTCAATTTAACCTCTGTCTCCCACTAAGAAATACAAAGGTAAATCCGGTTGACATGTTTTCGGGAAAGAGATATATGTTTATACGCCTCATTTATAAATGCAGGGAAAATATTTTATAAAGACACAAATAATTATTAGGTGTATGTTTTCAGACACAAAATAAAGCATATTTAATAAAGTTGGTTGAATAGGGTTATTGAAAAACTAATAATGGGATTGGCGCATGGTTGTTGAGACTTGAGACTTGACAGTATTACCCAATATCATTAGATACATACAAGAGGCTGGGGTTATGATGGGATATGTTTTCTGCTCTTTTCATGAGTGTATATATATTAGTTTTTGAACAAAATGAGGTATATTATATCATTACAGTTACAACTTACAAGTAGCTTGTCACTGTCGATTAGAATATTTCAAGTAAACTCTAATATCGAGAGCAATAAAAACATATTTAAAAAATAATTGGATTCAACATTAATGAGCATTTTCTCCGCTGAACTAATAGCCGTGACTGGTGAGGGACTTTGAGATGGTACAAAAAAAAATTCGTCATAGGCTCGTATATGTTAATACCCATGACACCCAAAATCTGAATTTCTAAATCTTTATCAACTAAATTGTTACCCACGGATAACAAATTGCATGTACAAACCCAATCCTCTGCTGGTAAAATTAGCCGCAAATTGTACTCAGGGCCTCCAGTTTTTCACTGTACAAGTGTAGGACTAAGTAACACTATACTAAACCTTTTTCTTTTTCTTTTACTTTTTCATCCATTTACTTTTAGTATCTTGAAAAGTGTCTATATACTTCTAACAATGTCAAACTTCTTATTTCCTTGTGGGGTTACATTTGTGGTGGATGTAGGACCGATGTGTTCCAATAATACATTGATACCGCACGCGGTTCAGTACTAGATCTGTAAGGGTAGTGGAACTGTGGAAGGGTGCTGCCTAAGTTGCCTTCTTTTGTAAGTTTTAACTTGCAATCTTGCTAGTCTTTGGCGGAATCTTGAAGCAGTGAACGCACAGCACAAGCAGAAAAATAACTAGCTAGTACTTTTCTGCCGTAAACGTAAGTGGAGAGTTTGGATCAACCATTGTTATGTCTGTGTGAAGGATGAAGAAACAGCTTCTAACTAGGTAAAGGTATGAACACATTATCTCAAGCCTTTGCTCGTAGAAGAATACGAAAGTGGAGATAAACGTCACTTTAATACTTTTGTTCGGTATATTACAGCTCGAGGAGGGTTGGAGTACAAGTGGGCTTTACCTAGGTTTCCTGTTGCTAGCGAAACTCTAATCGTTTCGTGGGCTTATATTAATTATGACGGATCCAAAGATATTTGATTAATTGATTTAAGAAACGTGTGATGGGCCTGATGACGATGAAAGTAAATGAAATGTGATGTGGAAACTATGCTCAAGTTTTCCGAGTTTTTTCCACTCCAAACCCCACTTTGTAAAATACTCACTAGGAGGTTTTTTTGTATTTTTTTTTGTGGAAACTTCGTGGACATGTGTATTGTTTTGAAATTATGTTTTTCATTTTTTCTTTTAAGTGTTTAAATACTCATTTTAAAATCTACTCCTATCATTCAGGGTATAATTGTCTAATAAACTAAAAGTTAACATATTTATTAAATCGCATGTTGAAATTTTGTAAATTTTACTTTTTATAAAACTTTCAAATAGATTTGCACAACGAATACAGATAACCGTATCAATTTTTGTTTTTTTTTGAGACTACGGAAGTGACTGCATTTTTAGGCACATACGTCGTTTTAGTGGATGCATAACTAGATCAGTGGATGCATGAACCAAAATATGGCTGTATAATGTGTTTTGGATCCTTTTGTGGTGGCTGCATATTCGTCATACATCCTTCTTTTTTTATTATTATTTTTTAGGCAAATATATCGTTTTAGATGATGTATAACCAAATTACTGGATACATAAACCAAAATATGGTTGTATAATTTGGTACGCATCATATGTGGTGCCTGCATAATTCATTATGCATCATCTTTTTTTGGAATGTTATTTTTTAGGCACACACATCGTTTAGTGGATGCATAAAAAATAAGTGGATGCATGGACTAAAATGTGACTGCATCATCTGTTATGCATCCTTTGTGGGATAATTCGTTAAGCATCATAATTTGTTATTAGAATGTTATGATTGTATGCGTTAATTAACTTTACGGTGGATGCATAATTTTGTTATGCATCATTTGTGACGCCTACATGATTCGTTACGCATCCTTTAAAAGTGGTTGCATAATTTGTTATGCACTTGAAGAAAATGTTGTGTAACGGTTATGCATCCACTAATCAACGTTTATATCTATAAAATAATCAGCTCTTGACGATCTCTTAAAAAAATTAAGTTTGATATTATTATTTGTACCCATTGTGTAGATCTTTTTGAAAGGTTTCTACTGAAATAAATTTTATGAAAACTCGATGTATAATTTAATAGATATATTATATTCTAGTTTATTTGTCAATTATACTCCTAAAATTTAAAAGGATAGAAAAAATTTAAGAATTTAATTGTTATATTAAGGGTACTTCTATTTTATTCTTTTCTTTTCATAATTTCTAACAATTATGAACCAAAGAATAAATTTGAAATTACCCATGATTTGGAAGTAAGAAAATAATTAAACAAAAAATGAGCCTTAACTTTATTTTCTCCATATTGAAATTCAGATTGGAAAAGGAAAGTGGACCGGACCTTACTTTAAATATAAGTTGAGTGGAGTCTATATAAGGAGGAGCTGGGCACTTGAAGGGGGAGACCAAAACTAGAATTAGGGGTAATCGGTCCCTATCGACACCGTGGAACCGGTCATTTTTCTTTCTCGTCAACATTTCTTAGGTTTCAATAAACCTATGTTTTGCTAGTTTTTTTGTTAGGGTTAGTCTACTGGCCCTATCGATTATATATGATTATTCTTTGATTACTTATGCAATGCATGTCTAGTGTCTTGAATGTCTAATATATGGTCGAGATTGTACATATTTTTCTAGAATAATAATTAAAATCGTTTATTGTGTCTTGAATGTCTAATTTAAGGTCGAGATTGTACATATTTTTCTAGAATAATAATTAAAATCTTATTGATAAATCTTCTGTGTATGGATGGCTATGTGTTGTTGTCTTATACGAGTAATAAAAGAATTTTGTGTGAGAATACAAATACATTCAACCCTATAATGGATTCCTTAATACCTAAAATGTTAATCACATTGGTTAATTTTTTATTTATTAGTAGTTTAAGTTTGGGGGATTTTGTGTCCCTCAGCTATTTTACATTATCTTTTTTTAATCGATAATAGGTAAAATTTTCTTTTCTACATAATTGACGTGATCACTCATTTAACTGTGCATGTGTGCATAAATTAAAATAAATTTATTATACATGCATATACTAAACATGCACAGTTAATTAGGTGGTCACGATAGTTATGATAGAAAGGGGTTTTTATCTATCATCGATTTAAAAAATGAGTAATATAAAATAACTATTTATTTTTTTGGTTCACAAAATCACCATATAAATTTCTTATCTTTAGAAATCTTAAATTTCTATTTTTTTGTTAGTAAATGTACAACATTAAGTAGTTGTATTTTGAACATTTTCGGTGGGACAATCCTCACTTGTCGTTGTTTATAAATTAGACACCATGCGCTTGTGGTATTATAAGAATGTCATTTTCCGACCCATCAGTCACTTATCTTTGGATTATTCTGGCCCGAGTACACTTAAAACTGTAGATTTCTTTTCAACTATGAAGTCAATTGTGCTGAAAAGATCCCGACGTTAATAAAATGTGAACCATTACTTATATTCATTCAACTAACCGCTACCGATCAAGGGTGTTATTGTAATACCCCGATTCAGAATATAAGTAGTGGTTTGTCCTTTCCTAACACCGAGGCCTTTTCAGCACTGTTGGCTCCAGAGTTGGCAAAAATTCTGCAGTTAAGCGTGCTCGGGCGGGAGTAATCCAGGGATGGGTGACCTCCTGGGAAGCTGCTGCTGGATAACCGCAGGGGTGCCCGTTGAAAACCCCACACTGCCGGGTAACCGCAGTGGCTAAGTGGGGACAATATCGGTGGAAGGTCGGGTCATTACAAATGGTATCAGAGTCGACGACGGATCACCTTGCGACGGAGTATTCCAGGTATTGGTCTCATGGGTGGCAGGGAACGTCGGAGATCTGGGCTTGTATATTTCGGAGCCGAGGACGGCTCCAATTTAAAGGTGGTGGTATTGTAATACCCCGATTCAGAATATAAGTAGTGGTTTGTCATTTCCTAACACCGAGGCCTTTTCAGCACAGTTGGCTCCAGAGTTGGCAAAAAGCTCTGCAGTTAAGCGTGCTCGGTCAGGAGTAATCCAGGGATGGGTGACCTCCTTGGAAGCTGCTGCTGGATAACCGCAGCGTTGCCCGTTGAAAACTCCACACTGCCGGATAACCGTAGTGGCTAAGTGAGGACAATATCGGTGGAAGGTCGGGTCATTACAGTTATAATTGAACTCGGTGTTGAGGCAAAATCTTTAAATTTTCTTGTATTCTTTCTTGAAATGAATAACGTTTATATTATAAAAAAACATGCTTGAATAGACGAAGACTAAAAGAGTTCTTTCAATTACATATGGAGTATTACCTCCCAGTTGCAGAGAACCTAGTTTGCATCAATACATTTTGGTCGATTGTCAACCAAGCAAAATTATTTTAAGTTTTTACTTCACAAATATAGATTAGAGTATAGTAATAAGAACAAGCTCGATCCACACAGAGATATAACTAGGGAGATTTATGATGATTGTGAATAAATTTTAATTAAAATAATATCAGAAAATAATTTAAGTTATAAAAAATAGAATGAGAATACTGGTTAGAGAACTCATCTTTCGTCATCAATCATGTTATCAACTAAATCAGACTCAATATTCAATTTATCTCAAGATCAATAACCCTAAAGCATCCTATCGCGGGTCTACTTCGGCAAAACTCTTTTTATCATCAAAGGCGCGAGAGTCGCTATTTGAATCCTTTTCACTAGATAACTAGGGGTAAGAGCCACTCAAGTTTAACCTAATGAAAGCAATGGTATTTTTGAGTTGAGGTTATTCTAAGCAATCCGACGCAAGCGTCGGATTTAACCTAGGTTATGCTTCTACACATAATCACATGGCAACAACCCGTCGTTAGAAATTATGTTATGCTACTTGTAACAAGGGTTTTTCGACAATTCTGGATATTGAAAACCTATTGTAGCTATAAATATGAAGTTATGATTATTTTCGACGAATTATACAAGCGATAATTCAATCATACTGGGCGTTATTAGTAGTAGAACATAAACGATATTAAAGAATCTATGAATAGTAAGAATAAAAACTTTAATTAATAAGCATGAATAAGACGAAATTATATCATAGTGGATTTCTTAAAATCCATGGAAAATAATAACATAGGAAATAAAAGCAAACCCTATGTTGTTGAAGAATCTTCAACTCCCAAGCTCATTTTCTTCTCTTTTTTTATAAAATTCTCTCCAATAGATCTCCCATATAGAAGTCAAAACTATCTTTTAAATAAATATCCCAAAAGCAGAAGTGCCCATGCTACAATCCTGGTCAAAATAGTAGCCAAATTTGCAAAATACTAGCTAAAACTTGTCAAAAACAAACTTAAACAGCTAATGGGCTCGTGTAACAGTGAAAAGCCCATCCCAATCAATTTTTCAGTTCAATTTGGCCTATCAGTTATGCAAAACTGACATGCATAAATTCTAGTTTTCCCTCGATGGGTTACTCACCCCGCGCTTATTATTTTCTTCCGACTTTTCATCTTTTTTCTTTCCCTCGACATCACATGTAATCGTGGCCAATCTTTTTTTCTGAGTTTTGTGTTATTTTCCTCGATAACTCATCTCATCGATGAGTTTTCTGTTCATCTAAGTGTTTTGTCTGCAACAACAAATACTGAACAATAATATTAACGTTAAAATAAAACTTCTGAATTGAAACACGGATTTGAGGGCAGAGTCACTTGATCATCAAATTGTCCTTAACACAATAGTCACCGGTACGTCTAAAAAATAAGTGATTCTAAATACTTCACAATGAAGTTGTGTCCAGGATAAAACTGGCTCATACAAGTATTGTATAGCATTACAATACTTTCCCACTCAAACGAACTCAACAACAAGATGAAGGAAA